>JAUMHL010000010.1:8834914-8850811 GCA_032362345.1 Sandelia bainsii
AACTGAAGACATGTATCTTTTCATGAAAAACATGGTCATTCCTATGTGTGTCCAAACTTTTGACTTGTAGTGTATATTCATTACTGCCAAATTGGTCTCATAAAAGCTGCCAGAGGTTTGCCTCTTGAACCTGGAGAACAGAGGATGATACACAGACCTTTCATCTTCACATTCTGTTCCCCCAGTTGGCTCTTTACATCTAATTAGTTTTCTGGCCAAATCTGTATTTACTGACCAGGTTTCCATACTGTAGCATGCAGTGATATGATATATATGATTGTAGGACTTGCTCTAAAACTATTCTGTAGTTTGAGCAGGTTGCAAACAAGAGTAATCAACATTGACAGAAATACTAGTGGCAATCAGGGCATCACTTACATAACCACACTTTAAAAAACAATCAAGCCTGTTAGTAAAAAATGTCTGATAATGTAGTGATACAGTTTAAAGGTATGTTTTGTTTCCTAGGCCCGGATCAAGTTCCCTATAGACTACCCATACTCCCCACCTGCCTTCCGGTTCCTCACTAAGATGTGGCACCCCAACATCTATGAGGTAATTCTGGTTTTGTAAAAAAAAATCTTATTATTATTATTATTAATGTTTTGTCAATCCTGTGCATGTGTGCTCATATTAATGTATATAATTAAAATAACTGTTCTACAGTGGTGTGTGATGCAGCCCACAGTGAAGCAAACTGATTTCCTGTTTTAGAACGGAGACGTGTGTATTTCTATATTGCACCCTCCAGTGGATGACCCACAGAGTGGAGAGCTGCCTTCTGAGAGATGGAATCCCACCCAGAATGTCCGGTTAGCAGTCTCCCTCATTATTTCTCATTATACATTTGTCCTACTGGTTCTTTCTGAGGCTCTTTTGTCCTGTATCTACCACTTTAATAATTCACCTGACTCATACCCTTCAATAATTTATCTGACTCACACTCATATCACATGACATTTGTCTTCAGTGGAAATTCTTCAGGAGTTCCTAGAAACTAATATTGAAAATCTGAGCATTCAGTGCAGCAGGTAAGATGTGGTCTGTATTTAGGCAGGTCTATCTATAAACATCCCCTTTGTTTGCCTGTCATTTATTTGTAGAACTGCATTATGTACATCTCAGTTACAACAAAAAAAAGTTAATTTATTTTTTGAAACCTCTACTAAATCAATAAATTATGTATTTGTCAACAACTACAGCTCCTCTTGTGGGCACTCATAAGTGTAGGCTGATTTATAAATAGATAAGTAATATAAAGCATGTTGTACAGTAAGTACTAAATAGGGTTACTTAAAAATGTTATATAAAATGTTAACTATTATTTGACAATTAGTCTTCAGTCATTTTGAAAATCAATTACTTGTTAGTCATCTTTAAGCAGAAATGCTAAACATTCTCTTAGGCTCTTAACCTCAGCTTGTCAAAAGATAGAATAAATATGTTATGGATTTGGATTGTTGGTCACACAGAATAAAATGTTTATTGAGCTTTTTAGAACTTTTGGACTAGATTTTTTTCTATCAATTGAGGAAATGGCAGGCCAATGATTTGATAATGAATATTAGGACTCAGTTGTAGCCATAATTCACCAAATCCATTAAATGTCTGTAAAACACAGTGGCTATATCTGTAAACGGGTCTGATCTGGCTGCTACATTAAATATTACATACATTAATCAATAAATCTGTTTTTATAGATAATATTTGCCATAAAGAAAATTTCTGGATGATATTTTTTGTGATACTGTGGTGGGTTTTACACTGTGACTTGACACTCATCTTTGTGTTCACCACCAGGACCATTCTGCTGAGTGTGATCTCACTGCTGAATGAACCAAACACATTCTCTCCTGCTAATGTGGACGCATCAGTCATGTACCGTAAATGGAGGGACAGCAAGGGCAAGGACCGGGAATATGTTGAGATCATCAGGTAAAATGTCACAACATTCTCATACATATGTTTCTGATCAGTCAGTGTGAGGTGACTGCTGTATACTGTGTATTCTTTACGTCACCTTCAGGAAACAGGTCTTGGCCACCAAGGCTGAAGCTGAGCGTGACGGTGTGAAAGTCCCCACCACGTTGGCGGAGTACTGCGTCCGAACACGTGTCCCAGCTCCAGACGAGGGCTCCGACCTTTTCTATGACTATTACTATGACGATGATGACATGGAGGGAGGGGATGGTGACTGCTGCTACGACGAGGATGACTCGGGCAATGAGGAGTCGTGACCTGCTTCGTTACCCCGGATCTAGCTGACATATGCTAGCCTCTTTTTTTCTGCTCGGGTTGCCAGATATTCTCAGTCTACAACCAAGAAAACGTTTGAAGCTTCCCACTTTTAAACCAATGAAAAGAGCTGTTTTTCCCTTGGCCTCTGATTTCTTTTCAGGGGTTAAAATTGATGCACCGTTATGGAAGAGTTCGAACTGGTAAGATTTGCACCAGCACAAAAGTCACCAATATCTTTACCTTTTTCATCACCACATAAAACCTTAAGTTGAGAGAAAATTTTGACCTGTCTAACTACTTAATCCTAATGAGTTGTTCAGTTCCCTCTACAGTAAAAGGAGTTGCAGGATTAATACCACTGTCAACAACAGCAACATTTGCACTGGTGCAAACGCTTCCAAACTTCTCTTAGCCTTGCTCTTTTATACCTTTTATTTCCCTAATTGTAACTGGGTGTTGCTCAAAAGTAGTTGGCAGACAGACAGTTAAGGACTTCAAGCAGTGTTCTGCAATACATTGAATCTGACATTTTCAAGTTTCGCAGTCTGACTCGCTTGAGTAGGACAAGACTTGTTACAGGACTGTGTTTTCTTGTGCATGCCAGAACATCTTCGGAAGCTTTGTCTCTTTTACTGGTGAACTGTTTACCTGCATCATGATCCGTTTTCAGCCCAGTGATCACAAAGACTTTTGATGATGGAGAACTCTGTGTGGCGAGCTGAGTCAGTTCCCCATGTGAAAATTTTTGCTAACATGAAGTTGATCTGTGCTGTGTTTCTTCTGGTTATTGTTTGATGTGTTTCTCTGTCATTGAGTGTAGGATTAGATTATTTGAAGTAGCTCAGATTTAAGAGTAGTATGACTAGTTTTTTGGGTGGAGGGGGCAGAACTAATTACTGCTAAGAATTGTATTTCTCCTCAGGTATGCTCTCTGAGCAGCCTAAAGGAGCCAAAGGCCTAAAACAGTGTAAAGGAAAGCCCAAAACATTTTGACTGTTGTATTCTTGTCTTTGTTTGCAAGCTTTGTTATTTTAGTCTTTTGTTTGTTTTGGTTAGACATGCTTGCAGTCTCTGATGAGATTATTAGATTTGTTTTGTAGAAAAAAGTGTCTCCCACAAGGTGTTACAGTATCAGTCTGGCTTATCAAGTTTTTAAGCCTTGGAAGCGAAGAAGAAGGTCACCATGTTGTATTTTCATTTCAATTCATTGTGTTAAGAGTGGACAGGTTTTGATATAATTCTGAGTGTATGGGTGTCCTTTCTGTGTATTTTTGCATCAGCAATATTGATTGTTTCATTTACTTAAACTGGGACTTCATACTGGAATTCTCAGGATAATCAGCTACATATGACAAAACAAGTAAGACAAGCAACTATTTTCCTCTTTGGGTGGTCTTCATTGTTGGTTTACAGCTTCAACAGGAACCGTAACTGATATGCACATGTAGCTGTATGAATGATCACCATATTGTTTTATTCACCTGTGCTTATTTTTTATTTTTGGCTATTTAAAATTGAAAAATAAAGATATATTGGAAAATATATCCTGTGTTCAAGTATTTTCAGCAATTGCTTTCATAATTCCACTAAACTGCTAATTATTTGTATGCTAAATCAATATTAACCGCTGTGGTCAGGATATACATTAAAATATAGACCTTGTGTACATTTTTAGAAGTTTAAAAGAGTTTTACTAATTTTGTATTTCTTTTCACAATCTCAGCTTATATGGATTTTGTTATTCTTACAATTCCTTTGTGCAGTTTCAGCTTTCAGTGTACTTTCTCATTCTAGTTTAATTTATTGGCTGTGTTGTCTATCTATATATGATAACATTACAGTTTGTTATATCAGTATAGGACATACAGTTACTCTTGTCTTGATGCGTTTTATGCAGCTGTGTGTTTAAATTGTGGACGAATTAGGTTTACTGCTGCGTTCAAAGGTATACCGGAAATTCTGCACACATCTCAAAGTAGCAGTTTTCTCAATTCAGACGCCCTGGGGACTTCATGTGCATGTGTGTCTAGTTTTAATAAGTAATGCCTTTAAAACACCATTCTGTCAAAATTGTTGGTGGTTATAAGAGCTGCAAAATAACACATTACAGATATTCTATGAGCAACGAACACATTTTTTCTTTCTTTCTTCCTTCTTTTTCCCGCAAAGCTGTAAAGTGTATGTACTATTCAGGGGCGCGTTTCCTTTGCATGGATATTCATGCTAAAACTAGGTATTTCTAGGTACATTTGAGGTTGGTTCGGACAGGCGAAATTGGGTGCTGCGACTTTCCCACTTAGGTAACCAGCATACGTCGTCGCCCAATGATGACGTCAGCCGAACAATACCGTAAAAAACCCGCTCGGGAGATCGGTCTGACAACATTGGAACAGATTTCAAAACGTAAATTATAAAGTTACAATACCAACAACAGGCATGTCTGTGAATTATGCTGCTGGGCTCTCGCCGTACGCAGACAAAGGTGTTTGCGGACTTCCCGAGGTAAAAATGACTAGTTTCTTAGCTCTTTAATAAGCTAGCTTTCAGGTTAGCCGAGGATATGTGTTTCTTGTTCGGTTTTAGGATGTAACTTAGTGGTTGGATAAGATTTAGATAATTTGATGCAGGGGCGGGCAACTCTGGTTCGCAAATGGCCCTATTTGTTTTCCATCTATCCCTGAAATTATTAGCTGGATAACATCTTAGATGGGGGTGGAGTTGGGGAACACAAAGTGAATTGGTATCCTCCAGCTTCTGATTGACTGAACACCTGGTCCAGGTAATCAGCAGGGGGTGGAGGTAGTTGGAAAAACGAGAAGTGGCCCTCAAGGACCAGGGTTACCCATCCCTGCTTTAAAGGGTTGAAAAGACAGCCAGTATTTCAATGTTGTGAATATCAGATGAACCCATTTTAATAGTGGATAATCAAACACTGGGCCATATAATAGCTTACTGTACATGTTTTGTACGTTGTGTAGTTTTTCTTTGTCAGACAAGTACAACAACAGTAAAGAAAATTTCAATTGTTAAAACCGTTTTTTTTTTTAATGGATAAACTAACTTTTGAAAATGTCTTCGTCTTGATTTTAGTGTATGCTGTATATAAAGTGCTCCTAAATTGTATTAAACATTGTATGAAAGCAAATAATTCAGCTCTGAGTGATAGGAAGCACTGTGACATTTGACAACTGTTGTTGAACCTGCTGTGTATTGTTGTCGCAGGCGTTTGATAGTCCAGAGGAAGTGAAGGCAAAGGTGGAGACCCTAGCTCAGTTGATAAAAGAATCCCAGTACATGGTTGTCCACTCTGGAGCTGGAATCAGCACCGCAGCAGGAATCCCTGACTTCAGGTGAGGCACAAAGTCACTACAGCCTTTTTTCTTATTACCTTTTCCGAAACATTGCTGTCCTGTTTTAGCCACAGTTTATGTTCATGTGCATGTTAAGAAAGGCAACTCTTATCTCCTAGCTCAGCATAGACTTCTTGTGACATTATATCGTAAGATGTACACATCATGATATTTGTTACCTTTTTCTACAGTGACTAAGAGATGTGTAGCAGCTTTAGAAAGATGGTATATGAACATATTAATAATATAGTGGAGATATTTATCCCCTGTTTTGAATTTCAAAAAGTTAGTCTTCCTGTCTTTCTAGCTTTTTTGTCACTGATACTTCTATGTACTGGTCAAAGTAATGTTTTGATACAACTGTCATAACAGTGATTTGTCTTGAACTCTGTTGGCTAATTATGTAACTGGGTAAAAGTAATGTTAAAGATAATGACAGTATGTGTATATCAGTGTGCTCGATATATAAATGTAAAATCAAAATTCCTTCTGGGCTATCATTTCTAATAATTTCGATTTCTTTTTTTGTTTCTTGGTCACAGCTTAAAAGGCCCACAATTATTCAACTTTACATTGAATAAAATGAAACCAAAACACAGTGTACAGTAACAATGCAGCCATAACAGATTCATTTACATTTAAAAAATTCAGCTTGAGCTCGTGGGACTCTTATGGGAGTCTTGAATTACTTAGCTGAGTAGTTATGACGTCTTATTTTTCGAAATACATCACATTGGAACTTATTATTTCACAGATTTCCCATTGCAGCTCAGTTATTTAATAAATTGTTAATGTGGTATTTTGACTTTACCTCGTAGACAGCTACTGCCTTTATGTCACTACTTATTAAACAAATTGATTCTGTACTTGGAGAACCTGCATGGTGAGTGAGCTAGAATTGATCACTGCAGATATACACTACCAGTCAAAAGTTTGGACAGACATAGAAATGACCATGTTTGTGAAAGAAAAGCAGAGTTCATAACATCAAATTGATCAGATTGAACTGTGTAGACATTGTTCATATTGTAAATGACTATTGTAGCTGAAAACAACTGTTTTTCAAAATATACAGAGGCCTAAATTCTGCAAACATTAGTACTGTCTTCCAATCACATGTTATGTTTGCTAATGCAAATTTATTAATTTAAAAGGATAACTTATCATTAGAAAAACATGTGCAATGATGGTAACACAACTGAAGACATGTATCTTTTCATGAAACACATGGTAATTCCTATGTGTGTCCAAACTTTGGACTTGTAGTGTAGAGGGAATCAGTAAGTCTCCTGTTTCTGTTGTAGTACCACTTTTGAGCAGGTGAGGGTGGTATGTGCTTGTTGCAAGTCCAGCTCTTTGTAAAGCCATGAACACACTGAAATAAATCTCACCACCTTCTGTTTTCTTCCAGAATAGGGTGAGAATTTTTCTTTTCTGTGTGAACACAAATTTTCCTAGATCGCTGAGCTGTGAGACATGAAATAGAGAAATAAAATGGAGAGCTTAAATCATTTTACTCAATATGACATTAATTAATTCACTTTTTCGTTGTTCATCTGGAGTGAGTGACAGTGATAGTGTGAATTCTTATTAATATGCTTTGATAATTTAGCTGTGGAACTTGACGAATTAATAATCGATGGGTCCGCCTGTCAGTCAAGGAGAACCAACCTTGAATAGCAATATCATCTAAAGCCAAGGGTTCTATGTACACATCAGGCACACTCATGCAAAATATATACCTACTGCTGCCGCACAAACACACATTCTGCCCTTCAGGTTAATATTATTAAAATCAAAATGTGAAGTTGGCAGCTTTACGGATGTTCCATGGCTTTTATTTCCTGCAGTCATATTGATAAAAATATCATAATATAAATAACACATGCATCTCTGTTAATGCTTGTTCTGTCTGAGCACCGAATCATATTGGCGATGTGATATTGTACTAGTTCAAATACAAAATGAGCAATGAGACTGTTGTGGCTGAGTAAAGGATTCCCAGGATGCTTTTCCTCTTCTGATGCATAAAGATAAGTTATAAAGCCTTGAAATAACTTGGCAGCTGTGAAAACTGCGCCAGTACTGACAGTAGCAGTGAATTCATTCCTCATGAGACCAAAAACTGGCTGATTAATGAAAGAAGCACAAACGCAATGACTTAAGATTTTCTTTTTCTTGTACATTTTAGTGTTGGCCTTATCTTTCCATGCTGTTCTTTGTTTTTGAAATTGTTCAGCCATATTCATTGGACTCGGACCCACAGCATTTGACAACATGTCAGTTTGGTTCACAAATTCTGCACAACTCCTTTGCTAAAATCCACCACTCTGCTCCAATCTGCCTAGAATATGAAACCAACACACCAGTAGTAGTAGACACATAATACCTCACAAACTGTCAAATCCTGATTATATTTACACTCAGTGTATTCATCTGTGTTTCAGGGGTCCAAAAGGTGTGTGGACATTAGAAGAAAAGGGCGAGTTACCTCACTTTGACACTACATTTGAAGATGCCCGACCCAGCTTCACTCACATGGCTCTCCTGGGCCTGCAGAGGGCCGGATACCTCAAGTATCTTATCAGCCAGAATGTGGACGGACTACATGTCCGATCAGGCTTCCCCAGGTACCTCCGCCCTGCCTCCTCAAGCATTTTATACTCTCAATAGCTTAATCAAAACATTGTTGATAATATAATTAATCTGACTAATTATTTTGTGAATAAAACTTTATAAAACTGAAATTGCCCATTTGCCTGGAAAGCAAGTGAATTTCATCATGTCTTTTCATTTGACACAGTTTACTGTAGTCTTAAGACAATAAAAAGTTGGAATTTATCGATTTTGAGAAGCTAGAAACCTCTAAAATTAATTTGAAAAAATTCATGCCAATGTGCTACAGTGCTTTTTCACAAAGAGCCAGGCAGGTTTGGACAGCTTTTTTCCTTTAATAAATGAAATCATAATTTAAAAAATGCATTTTTATATTTACTTGGTTTATCATTGTATAGTATTAAAATTTCTTTGGTTATTTCAATCATTTAAGTGTCACAAATTTGCAAAAAAAAACATGAAGAGGGCAAATACTCATTCACAGCGCTGCAGGTGTGAGGTTGTGACTCATTGTTTTGAATTAATGCTGCTGCTTTGTGATAACTGCTTAAATAAAGCTCAGTATGATGGAAAATATTTAGTCTCACTCTGGAATATCCAATCATATTGGACCCACCCAAGGCCAAGAATACAATTTTTCATTTAAAACATACATCCACCGCATATTGGAAGATTTCATTTTCCTGGAAACCATTTCTCTGCTCTCCCTCTGCCCTCTATCAGTTTGTTTTTTTTAACAGGGCCAAACAGCGAAGTGGTAGTTCTCAGAAGAAATCACTGATACTGCAGACGAACTGGTGAAATAACCTGGTTGTCACTAATCTGAGCAGGTGCCAGGCCGAGTATGGAATGAGTTTATGGGAGTGTTCCGAATATTTATCAGAGTGCGAGTTTCAAGGACGAACTGAGTAAAAAGTTGTTGTAGAGTTCTGACATTAACTTTTGAGACAATAAATATAATCTTTGTGATCTCTCTGTTTTCTCCGTTATCTCTATTCTGTTAGGGATATGTTATCAGAGCTTCATGGAAACATGTTTGTGGAGCAGTGTGAGAAGTGCGGCAGGTAAGGTCTCACACACACACCAGACGTCCCACAGTTTGATGTTCATACACTTTGGTAATTATCATCTTAACAAGCTACTGTTTTCACCGATTTGTTTTCTTTGGGGCCTTTTTATTATATGCGCTTACAAAACAGTTTGGTAAAACAACAATGCAAATACTGTGTGTGCTGCAGCACATACATTATATAAAACATGCAGATACTATGTGTTAGTTTGCATAGTATCTGAAGTGGTAGTTGATGCCAGATGTTATGTTACAAGCGTCTCAGAAACCTGCACCGGCCTGGGATTTTCACATTGCTGCTTTTATAAAGAGTGATATGTGAATCATATGCAATGTGTGGCAGTTCTGTGCCACAAAGAGTGCTAGTAGCTCGGATGTGTAGAAGAGCGTTTTTGAACACAGTTGTTGAACTAGGATGCCCTGCAGCAGGGCTGTGGCACATGAGGAGTTGTTGTACTGAGGCTCTTGTCTTTTGTCAGTGCCCTTTTTCAAACGTGAGCACCCTTTTGCACTTCGTTTTACTCCAGTGACCTGCATAATCTTCAGATCTCACCCCAGAAGATTGCCTTTGAGATAAAGTAAACCTGGAGGGTTGAAGAGGAAACGTATATTTAGACAACCCTGCAGCACCTTTACATTGATTCTGAGTCCCTGAAATACTTAATGTTTGCAGAATCCTCTTGAGTCCTTGTTTTGAAAATGTCAGGCTGTCTGGAGGAAAAAAGATGACTGACGATGTCTGGCTTATCTAATGTCCACTGTGCCTATATTATAATGTTTTGTGCATACATTCATCTCGAGAAACTGGGAAATTTATTTTCCAGGCAGTATGTCAGAGAAAAGGTGATTGGTGTAATGGGGCTGAAACCGACAGGACGTTACTGTGATGTTGTTCGCTCCAGAGGACTCAGAGCGTGCAGGTAACACATGCATGGGCTTGTGCATTTTAAGACTACAAACAGTAAATTATCACCATTGATATATTAGTGTATTTGTTCATTCTTTCCTACAACAGAGGGAAGCTGATCAGCACTATACTGGACTGGGAGGATGCACTTCCTGACAGAGACCTGAATAAAGCAGACGATGCTAGCAGGTGATTCAGACAAAACCGCAGCAGTTTGTGCTCCATTTTTACGTTATGTTTTGTCTCCGTTTTGTCTGTCTGTAATTAGTTTTTGCAACATATTGGCTTTTGTGTTCTGTGTCAGAATCCTGACACACAAATAACCCTTTATTTAAAAGCTTTTTTAGGTTTTATACATCAGTCTGTTTTAATTTTTCCATTTAGCTCGTCAATGTCAACATTCAATCTTTCAGCTGCAAAAAGCCTTTATTGTGTGTCTACATAACAGCAAGATTAATTAGATGGATGGTTTCACCTTTATGTGATGTCCGTGACCCATAATAGATACTAATTTCGTAATTTCCAATTAAATTACAAAGAGGAGCTTTGGAGACTGACCATTGAAGCAGATTTAAAACACCAAAATTAAAACGTGTTATTAACTATAATAATCTTTTTTCCCCAATATTTTATATTTTTATACAATATGTGTTAATATTTTGGTTGTTTTTCAAAAAGCAAGGACATATCTCATTTCCATTTTCCAATTAACAGTGCAGTCTCAATGTAATAAACTGGTATAGTAATACTTTCAGAACAGCCTTACAGGTTAAATGATTTTCAAAACTGGTCCTTAAGGCCCACGGTCCAGACCAGGTTTGGGAACTCCTGTTCTACGCTTCAAAGATGAACAGTTTATCATTTTTCAGAATACAGTTATGCAAAATAACAATAATAAATGAGAGGCACATAATGTGGACATACTTTGATCCTTTCTTCAGTTTAGTTAATGGTTTTCTTTGGAACTTTAACAAACAAATATTTTCTTTATTGTTTCTTCATCATTGCTTCAGCTAATTAATTTTTTTTCAATCTACTTATGAATTAATTGACTAATCATTGTAGCTCTGTCGTCCTTTAACCACTGGAAATTTATAGAGGAAATTGCATGCAGTCAGTGCTGACCAATCACAGTTTTGTCCACACACAGTACCTCTGTAGCCCCTATAGCCCTGCTGTGTAGTAACATTTTTGTAGAGACACACCTTAGCTTAGACCCCTAACGCAACACAGTAAATTCCCCTTAAAAACAAGTAAATAATAAAGATGTCACAAGCAGACATGATTGTTGTTTATGTGTCTCTACTGTCGGCACCTAGACGAGCAGACCTGGCACTGACACTCGGCACGTCATTGCAGATCAAACCCAGTGGAGACCTTCCACTCCTAACTAAGCGCAATGGAGGCAAAGTGGCTATTGTCAACCTGCAGCCTACAAAGCATGTGAGTCTCATTCATGCACCTCACACATATTTATGGAAATGTAGGTTAGCACTTATACATATTGCTGTGCACAAATCAAATCTTAAATAATAAATCTGTCTGGCATCTTAAGGTTTATTAATTTCACAGGTGTCATTTTTCGTCTTACAGGATAAGCATGCCTATCTTCGTATCCATAGTTACGTAGATGAGGTCATGAAACAACTAATGGAGCTGCTGGGATTGGACATCCCAAAGTGGGAGGGTCCGACTGTCTGTGAGAGCTCCACATCCACCTCAGAGTCCAGTGCCGATGTTAAACCGGCACATGGCAATACTGTGAAGAAGGACATCATTAAAGAGGAGAGGAAAAGAGAAGCAACACAGGAGGAGGCTGTTAAAGAGGAGACCGTTTCAGTCAAGCGGGAGAGAGCAGCCTCCCCGGTGGGCATAAATGAAAACGAATAGCCTCAAGTATTGTGTTTTCTCACAACAACTTTACAACACAAACCCGTCCGGAAACAAACTTTACAACCAAGAGTGCTGAGTTTAATCAGATTCACAGAGGACAGAGGTTGTTCTCATCAACACTTGCTGAAGAAAAGACTCTACTAGCACGTAGCAGTTTTGTTAATCCCAGATTTCTTACACTCCCTTTACAGCAGTGACAAGCAGTTACATTACATAGTTACAGTAAAAGCTGAGGCCTGACAAACTGACCTCCTAGCATTAGGTGCATGTCTAAATAGAATTTCTTTCTTTCTTAGTTATGATAAAAAAAACTTCTACAAAAGTCTACAAAATGTTTTACCAACAAATGACCAGCAATGTAAACATTCCTAATACCATAGTATGAACATGATAAAGGGAATCTTTTTGGACAGTCCAACTTTCATAACTAGGAGAACCAGACCGGTTGAGAAGAGATCTGGAGCAGAAAGTTATAAATACTTAATAGCTTTTAATAAGGTGTGTCAAGTTGCTGCACCTTTATTAAAAGCTTTATTTATAACCATGTGCCCCAGATCTCATTCCTACAGGTCTCGCCTTTAAAGACACCTTGGTTCGATACTTCGCAAGTGGGAATAAGTGGTACAGTGACCAGATTTATTTATTTTTATAGTGCGTTACCTAAATAACTACACTTGCCAATTTTCTCAGAACATGTCAAAAGACTTTTTTCTTTTCACAAAAACTTTGTTCCTCTGGCGAGATTTATAATTCATCCTGTTTTTGTCAATAAGTAGAGCACCTGCTAGTGATTGGCTGTAAACTCAGGAAATAAAGTAGTCTGAAATATGTCATTTCGCTATTTTTACCAACTGTTTCTGACAATAAACATAGTAACTTTGTGTTATTACCTCCTGTGTACATGTATTGTGCACTGTGAGTCAGCTGCAGGGAAATGGATAAAGCATGATTGTTCATTTGAGATAATGATGTGATTCTTTTGTGTTCTTCTGTGCCCTGAACCATCATTAACGTCTGTGTCTATGTACACATTTTGGTAGTTTAAAAATGTAATTATGCGTCAACTGTATTGTGACTAAGCATCAAACCTACTTTCTCTCAAAAAACATTGTCAATGGGAAGAAGAGATAAGAGCCTTGATTCACCTTAATTGCTGTTGTTTTAATACATGAACATTTGTGTCAGATGCTACAACTGTACAATGGAAGTTTGTATAAGTAGATTAATACTGTCGCAAACATGTTCTTCAGGCTTCGGCACATTCAATTTGAAATAAAATAATGAGTCTCAGCTTTAATTTTAGTATGTTTACCTCTATACAAATTGATGTGCTGAAGTGATATTGAATAAAATACCATCTGGATGATCATGTAAAAGCAAGAGCTGCAACTCAAACACATGTTAAGAGTCAAACTGGCTGCGCTGTGAATGGGTCATTACACAGTCCTTGGTAATAATCTTACTCTCTCCATAATATATTAACTTTCCCCAGTTGTCTCTGCACTATGGTGCTAATGAGCTACATGTTTTCACGTAGCCATTGTAAAGTGCTCAGCCCCTATTTTCAGTATGTTTTAGGTCTGTAGTTAGTGTTGAGAGAGATGATGTCATATACACATATTGTTCCAAGGTTTGGGGTCACTTGGAGTTTTTCTTGTTTTCCATGAAAACATTCCAGAAATGAGTTTGAATAAGAAATGCAGTAAAACCTCACCTCAAACTTAGATTTGTCTGTCCATAACTTAAATTTTTTTTGGGCTGCATCTATTGTGTGTATTGTTTTGCCCATATTAAGATTCTTAATGGCAAGTCGGTTATTGCCTTTTCTTTGCCTAGATGCCAGCATGCCAGGGTTTCCTTTTCACTGTTGATGTTGAAGTTGGTCTTTTGCTGGCACCATTTAAAGAAGTTGCCAGTTGAGGACCTGTGAGGCATTAAATGTATTTGTCTGTTTGCTTGGTTGGTAAACAAACGCATTCAGGTAAGAGTCACTTTGTACTGTCCTGTGGGAGGAAGGGATCGTATACAGCATTGTATAAGTTCAGTTTCTTGGCAGTGTCTCACATGGAACAGCCTTCATTTCTCAGAACAAGAATAAATGATGATCATGATGTCTTTCAGAAGAAAGTTCCTTGTTCCTAGCCATCTAGAGTCTGTAATTGAACCCACAAATGCTCATGCCCCAGATAGTCAACTAGTCTGCAGAAGGTCACTTTTATTGCTTCTTTGATCAGCAAGCTTTTCAGCTGTGCTAACATAATTGCAAAATGTGTTTCTAATGATCAATTAGCCTTTTAATTTGATAAACTTGAATTAGTAAACACAGTGTGTCACTGGAACACAGGACTTATTTTTGCTGATAACAAGCCTCTGTGTTATGTGTGTCTATGAAGATATTTCATTTAAAACATAGCTATTTCCAGCTGTAATAGCAACATTAACAGAATCTACATTGTAATTCCAATCAACTAGATGTTATTTTAATGGACAGAAAATAGATTTTCCTATACAACAAGGATATTTCTGTGAGCCCAGACTGTTGAATGGTAGTGCACATTTCTGAAGATTTTTACATACCATTTCTTCATAGCCAGCTATTGCGTAAATATTTAATCATGTAGGCCACTGGTGCCCAAATGTTAAATTTGTGAAAAGGTTGGAAAAAAATAAACTTGTATCTAGAATTTCAAATTTTCTGAATTCTAAAAAAATACATAATAAATTATATTTTCTTGCAATAGACTATTTTTGTCTTTCTTATCCCTTAAAATACACTGCTCAAAAAATAAGGGAATGCTTAATTATAACAGTTTATAAGGGGGGGGGGAGCGGGCGGACGGACGGACGGACGCTGGTGCAGGTCAATGTGCTGTCTCATGTGGCCAGGCAGGTAGGCAGTTCATCTATGGTGAAAGCATTGATGCCACTGACTGGCCCCCACATTTCGTGAGAACCTGTGGGACATCATGTAACGGTGCTTCCAATGGCACCACAGAGTACCACTACAAACTGTCCAGGAGCTCATTGATGCCCCGATTCAGGTCTGGGACGAGATCCCCCAGTACACCATCCACTGACTTATCAGGAACATGCCCAGATGTTGTTGGGGATGCAAAATAATTTCCACAACTATCTCCTTGATTCATGCCTAACTGGTCAGTTAAAAAAATGGCCTGCCTGCTGCTTATTGTCCTAAACCCACAATTGGTGATAAGAGACTCAGCATCAGAGCCCTGTTAGCTGTGGAGGCAGATCTCCCTGGAAGGGCAATAGTCAGTGCATCACTTCATATGTGTGTGTTACATGGCCATAAAGAGCCAGTCAGTGAGTCATCGCTGCAGCTGACACAAAAGGATATACTCTATGTGCATCATAGATTTTTTGGTGTGATGGAGCCAGAATCAAACTTCAGCTGTAATTCAGAGTGCTACATTTTGTGTAAAGCAGGCATACCTACCATTTAAACTAACTCTGCTGTGAAGCATCAGGGTGGCGACCTAATACTTTGGGAGTGTGTTTCAGTGGCAGTTACTAGGATGGTATTAGGTGAGACAATGAATCAAGCCAACGGGATCAGACAAACCTGCTATAAAATGTCAAAAACCTCTGGGAATTTAACGTGATAACAGATACATTACCGTCAGTCTCCGCAGCGTTGAAGTGCTGATAACAATGTTCTCGTTTCTTTCAAGTTTTCACTTGCATCCCTCTCCGCTTGCCCCTTTGTATGTTGTTCTCACCTCTCCCTTCTCTCACTGCACCGATCACCTGCTTTCCTACTCAGTCACACACAACACCCTCGATCTGTACACATCTGCACGGCA
>JAUMHL010000010.1:8859683-8882322 GCA_032362345.1 Sandelia bainsii
GAAATTTCACCCGAAAGCCGAATATCCCTAACTTTTTGTGAGTAGTGTATATATATATATATATATATATATATATATGTATACACACACACTTGTGAGTATAAGGGACAGGAACAGAAATTACAATGAAAACAGTGGATGCTATTTTTCTGAACAGACTGTCGGACAGAAAACATTACGCCAGTTACTGCACCAGTGAGTAAGAGGCAAGAATTTATGGGGAAGTGTTTAATGGATGGAACAGATGTCAGCTTTTGTCCCTTTGAAGCATTTGATGGTAGTCTCTGTCCCTCAAATGCTAGGCAACTAGGAAAATGCACTTCACACAAATATATCAGCAGCTGATAATTATGTTTTTAAAACTGAAGCTCAGTTTCCCATATTTCCAGTTGGCATGAAAGTGAAGCATATTGTGAGTGTTTTTTGTTTTTTTTAAGTGAGAAATCATCCCACAACTTTGTTTTATACAGAAAACTATCTGTAATGGATTGAGTGGAAGAAACAAAACCCTTCAACTGCTGCCAAAGAGTTGAAAGTAAAGATTTTTATTCTTTTGTGCTTTGTCGGCATTGACTAGTTTACCAAATAAAACAATAATTATTCTTTATTAGGTTTTTTAAATTACAAAACCATCAGGTCCCTAAGACACCGTTCTTCCTAAGCAAAATAAACATTATTTGTGTGGACGACCTCCTCACTGACCTCCATCTAAGTGAGTGAAAAAGTCTTTAGCTGTTTGTATGTTGGAGTGGATAGTAAACACAACACCTCACTCAGTCTCTGCAGTGATCAATAAATGCTGAAAAGCATCCAAACAACTCGTTTGGATGCTTCACTTGTAAGTGCGCCTGCACTCTTTTGCCAGTTTTTTCTTTCCCAAAGTCCCAACAATGTCAGTGATCATCCTGGTGCCTGTGATCCTTGTGGTGAGAGGATGGAAATTCTACCATGGGGAGAGCTTTCCTGGGCCAGAGTTTCTCTGTCAGGCTGCGTAGGGCCTCAAAGCCCCTGGAGACGGTGAGGATGGGAAAAGGAGCCGAAAGAACATGTTGCACTTCATCCATCGACTGCAGGGAGCGGGACGGCACTAAAGGAGGAAGTAGAGTGGAGAGATGGGAATGTGTGTTTGTGTGTGTCAAAGAGGGGGAATGGGTATGTGTGTGTACCCGTGACTACAGACCTTTGGTTTTTGTATACTCTCCACGGCTGACTTGGCTGTAAGGGTCTGGCTGAAGATGTGAGGAAATGAGCAGGGAAAAGGAGAGGAGCAAAACCTGGACAATAATGCAGACAACAGGAGAAAAACAGGCCAAGCACAGAAGACAAAGGCCAGAGGGAAATGACAGAAAGCACAGAGATGAGAAAGAAAGGGAGGTATTATAGATAACCTACATTTTATTTGCACAAAAGGGAGCACGCAGGTGCTATTCATCTATCTATCTATCTATCTATCTATCTATCTATCTATCTATCTATCTATCTATCTATCTATCTATCTATCTATCTACATTTTCAATGATTAAAATGAATGTAATGTTGTGTTATGAAGTCAGTCTCACCAGGATGCAGGTTCTTTTGTGTGTTGTTTTGCTGGAGCTTTTAGGAAGGAGAGCCTGCAGCCAGCTTAGCTGCTCCAACAGAGCACTGCAACACAAATACAGAAAGCAAAATGAAAGAAACTAAAGTAACGTTTTCACGAGGGGCCACAGGTTTCTTGAAAAATAGGCATCATTTTTTCAGTGTCTGTGATCACAGACAGCTATTAATATCTTTGGGTGTTTAGATGTAAGTTGGTCAAAGGAACTATTTGAAGATGACTGCTTGAAATTTGGGAAATTGTTTTATTATATTATGTGATTTAATAAACATACAAATGTGTAATACATACAGTAAATCAATTAATAGAATCTAGGGACCAGAATATTTAGTTGCAGCCCTTGTTGGCTTGTTGAGGACTCACTTGTTGGTCTCCTCCAACTGCTGGATCTTTCTCTGAAGCTCGAGGTTGTGAGCACTACATGCAGACATCCTGCAGAAAGAAATGGAGAACAAGCAAGAGAAAGAGAGAGGAAATACAGACAAAATCACATGTGTCAAGTAACACTGTGTTATGTTGTTACATTGTCTTCCATTCATTTCTACCAATATCCGTCCAATATCCGGATGCTATTCTGCCATCCAGTGACTCCATCCCTCACTCCCCCCTCCCCCTTCATCTACTCTTTGTCTTGTTTCTTTTAGTCACCATGAGTCACCCTCCATTATGGCCCTCTGACTGATAATGATACCCTGACGATACACTCCATTTGCAGCTGGATTAATTATCAACAAATACTGACTCAGTTCAATGGGAGTGACGATCTCACCCTCACCATTAAACTTTTGTTATCCAGAGGCAACAGGATAAGCTTGAATGAGATGTTGATACTGTAGCACACTTTTAGATATTTGAAACTCTTATTATATAATTAAGGATTTTAGTATACAGGGCACAAATGCTGAGGCCCCTGTTGTGAGCACTTGATCAATTTTCCATTAATTTTTGACAGAAGGTAAAAACACACAACTTGTTTTCAGATTTAAAGTATAATTAAAATTCATGTTTATTCACTCAGGTGGAAAACACTGTGGTTTGGTTTATAGATTAGCCACACAGCAGGTTATCTTTTTG
Source organism: Sandelia bainsii (assembly GCA_032362345.1). Lineage (NCBI taxonomy): Eukaryota > Metazoa > Chordata > Actinopteri > Anabantiformes > Anabantidae > Sandelia > Sandelia bainsii. The sequence goes on from JAUMHL010000010.1 coordinate 8,862,355, forward strand.
GAGCCCAAATTCCACATTGTCTCAAATGATTCCCCTACTCTGAGATCAATCTGTGACAACACGTTTTAGTCCAGTGGTGCACAGAAAAGCATTTAAAAGCTCAGCATCAGTAAATTCAAGTAATCCTTTAAAAATGACCCTTTAGTGCTTATGAATAATATATTGTACCGGTCTGACAGAACACTCTTTCATAATGTGAATCAAATGGCAAGCTCTGCCATGCTTCATTGTTTGCAGAGGTGTGAGGGCAGGGAGGCAGGCAGGATTAGTAAAGAGACTGTCTGGCTATGTGGAAGAACTCGTTCTGTACGGTCTAGAAGGAGAGGACAGGAGGAGGAGGAAAACTAAACTGAGCTCCTGTTTGGCAAAACCTCCTGCCTCTAAATTGCTGCATCTTCACAGCATCTTCAGCTTTTGCCTGATCTTCCCTCCAGCTGCAGCACAGTTTAGTAGCTCTTTTGTGCTGCTGGCAATCACACCATAGCATGTTTTCGGTCCAAGTGACCCCAGATCAGACACACACACAGCTGAAGCAGAGCAGCTGCATTGTTTATGTAAAATATTAATTGTTCTGTAACTACATCACATTCCGAGACTGTTCATTTATTATATGATACTTGCTCACCTCTTTTTGTAAATATATATGTTAATTAATGTGACTCATTCTCTTGAATTAGTCTGAATATAAGGCCCCATGTCATAAGGATAATCACAATATTTAATAATAAGTGTGTGTGTGTGTGTGTGTGTGTGTGTTTGAAGAGTACAAGCATTTTACAGTACTCATCATACTGAGATAGTACTTTGACTAACTGTCTAAAAAACCCAAGTTAGTGATTATAGCTATATATAAATAATGCAATCTACAAAGCTCATGTATTTTCAGTGTCTGTTATTTTTGCTGTATTGGCACTGGATTCCTCAGATGTCAATTTACTTTGTGTCCAGCTCTCTGAAGCTTTTTCCTCTGACAAAAGTTTCTGAAAGTACAGTATGTTGTCTGTATTTGTTTGTTCAGCCGTAACGGCTACTGCTGCTCCACTTGTTTTTTTCTTCCAAACAAACCAGTATTGTGAATTTGTTGTGCTCTGAGCTTTTTCGAGGAACGTCCTGATAAACAGCAGCTATGTTTAAATTAAAAAGTTTCCATTAACTCTAGTCTGTCAACAATGATGAATGTCAAATTGGTTGTTTGGGTGTAGCTTTGTTATATCCATGCAATAGTTTGTTAAAGTTAATTAAATGTGTGTCAAAATAGCCTCATTATAAAGTGCTTCAGAGTACAACAAATTACTGCAGATAAAAGTTTAATTTTCTAGGAAAAGGTATGCAGAGATAATGAGGCAGAGAGTGAGGATGCTGAGTGCAGCTGGCTCTTACCTTCCCTCCAGGCTATCAACATATTCCCTCTTCTTCTTCCGACTTTCTTGAGCCGAGCGCTTGTTGCGGATTTTCCGCCGGATCTTCTTCAAAACCTTCTCTTCAAACTTGTCAGGGAGATGAAACACATGAAAAGGATAGAGACAAGAAAGAATGAGGAAGAAAACGCCGAGTGAGGGGAAACTGGGTTGGAGTGAAGGCAACTGACAGAGGTTGTGTAACTGGGGATACGGTTTTAGATGAGTGTTTGAGTGGATGTGTGTAGAAATTTCTGCCCTACATACATGCAAGTGTAAGTCTTGCTCTTGTACCTTGGACAGGGGCAGTTTGCTGGGCAAGTTCACCCCTTCTTTAGTCAGGAGCTTCTTCTCATCTTCATTCAGTTCGAGCTCCTGCAGGGAATCCTGTGGGAACTGCTGCGACTGTGAACCAGATAGACTGAATATTTCAGTTAAAGTGACTCTCTGTGCAGCCCAGCCAAATAGGGCAGTGGAGTGAACCAGTAGTTCATAACATTCAGTTTATTTGGTGCAAAGGATGCTTTCTCTCTCTATGAGTGTGACAGGTTGCCACAAAAAGGTATTTGGTCTATATACACAGTAGCAGTGAACTGTGCAGCTAACTCAAAGTGTACTTATTCAGAACATTGAGACTGAATTATTTTCAGAGAGTCAGATTCTCACTCTCCTCTTCTTACCCTCTGTCCCAGGTTTGATAAAAGTAGGTCTCTCACTGTGAGCGTCTGACTGGAAGATAGTGGGTAGCTTTGATTTGTACTGACGTAGTATGCGATCCCAAACTGCTCCTGGAGCTCACCGGACTGCCAGCCTTTAGTTTGAAACAGTTACAGAGCAGGTGATTCACAAAGCTGCCACCACGTGTTATTCAAACAATGTGCGAATGTGTCTTAAATTAGATTTCTGTGGCCCTGCTGTTCTTTACAAGATAGAGTTAGCTCTGAATTGGATAGTTTTTGTTGGTGCAGTTAATTTTTTATTCAGTCAACTTAAAGGTATTTTTCAGTGCTTAAAAGTCGAGAGTCAGCTTTGTGAAAGGAGACCTTTCTTCAAAAGAACTCCCCTCTAAATGCTCAAAAGTTGCAAAACCAAATTATTTACTATTTGAAAGGGTCCTTAACTCTCAGAGGCTCAGGCAATAGCTCTCATTATTCTGAAACAGAAAGTGCAAATTCAGTAGCTAAACCTTACATTCAGATCTTTATTTTATGCCTGTCTGTTCAGTTCCCTGGTTCACCTTGTTCCTCAATTTTTTGTGCCACTTTACCTGACATTTATGCTCATTATTGAAGCAGTCTACTGTTTCACAGCTCACACTGTAGCTCCCAGTCCCAAATGTTTCTTTCCTTTCTAAAATGTCAGTGTTTTATATAATTTCCCCTTGAACTTTACATACATTCTTACCTAGATCAATGGAAACATCAGACGTTTTTTCATCTGCTGGCAGATGATTCTCCAGAGGTGAACTCTGAAGGAATGCCTGTGTGTCAAATGCTGAAAAAGCTGTGCAAGAGGGTGGGTAAGAGCTGTGTGTGGAATCTGTCAGGGGGTCCTCAGTGACACTGCTGTCGATGGTGCAGGGTGACCACAGGGGAGATGCCGGAGCTGAGGATGTGTCGCTCCCAGTCAGAAGGCCATCTAGGAAATAGTCAGCAGCACTTCCCTCAGGGCTCCGGGTCTGAAGAGGAGGGTATGTAGTTATGATCACATGACACCATCGCTGACAATTAGATGATCATATTCCCACACAGAAGCACAGACACGAACCAAAACACACTGGCCATTGAAACTCCTTGAGCTCTTTTGGTTGTGACTCTTTTCCTGATCACTCTCAATCACAGTCACACAGGATAATACAGTGAAACATTAAAGACAGATCACATTGAGATTCAGTGATTTTGTGGTTTGTGATTATGTTGTCCCCTGAGTGACTGTACAAACTGACCACCGTACTCACATCATGAACTCTGATTGTCCACGGCTGGTTGCTATAGCAACCAGAGGTTTCATCTGTATTGCTGAGCAGGAGGTCAATGAGATCCACCCCACTATGCACCTGAAATGAATAACTACTCTGAGTGAGGGGTTTAAAGGCAAAATGTTCCTCAGTTTCTCAGAGGGAAAGCTGCAAGACCAACCTGTGTGCTCATACTGATTGATTTCAAAGAATGTGGCTAAAATCTTCAGTTACATTTGCCTTTGGCAAGACTCATTGAATACACATCTGCTTTTATTTTCTTTAAAAAAATTTTCTTTAAGAGCAGACTCCTAAACATCTGAATTATTCACTAATGCACAAACGAGCAGATGCACAGAGTGATCCAATTACAAGTGTGTCTTACCTTGTCTGTGGTCAGTGTCATAATTCCAACATAAAAGCACCTGTTAAACGAAACTACGCAGCAAGAATAAAAACACAATACAGGACCAGCTCAGTAGGATCCTAGGTGAGGAATGCTAGAGTCAATTCAAGGGACAAAGTTGAAGTACCGTGCATGTGACATAACTGCTTTGCAACCCAGCTGATTACTGTCCAATCCTGTGTGTAGCAGACAGCTGGGAGAGCCAGCCTCTCCCGATTACAGATTAATTAATTAAAGTTGCTTCTGGGTAGTTTTTAGTGACCTTTGATGTCGTCATGGCATATCAGGATTGAGCCACTGTGTGGTTTCATATTCAGTTTTTGTTGGATACAATTAATTTACAGCTTATTTTTATTGCTTTCAAAAACAGAAAATGAGATGTGTACGTTTACCTTTATAGACTTTAGATTCCCACAAGGTGATTATGAGATGATTAACAGGACAAAAATATCATGCTACACAAAGTTATGCTAATTTTTATAAGCATGTGGGTCTATGGATGTCAATGTCAGTCTGACGGTTGTTTAATGAGTCTACCACAGAGTGAAATATCTCAACAGCTAGGTGACCACAACATTTAGCTACAGACATTCATGCAGCCCAATAATGAATGAATAATGAATGGCGATCCCCTGACTCTCTTATAGTTTCAGCATGATCAGACAATGTTTTGCAGGAGTAATGTTAGTGATATTTTTCTTTGTCATCAGGTCAAAATTTGATCAGAATTTCAATGTATTATTAAATCCCGAGAATGGATTATATTCCCATTAGTCTCAGTCTTCTTTGCATTTTGTGCTATTTGGAAAATGTTAGCATGCTAACATGCAGAACTAAAATCGTGCACCGAGTTTATATCTAATGCATTTAATATAAGATTAACATGTTCAGCAGGTTTTCCAGGATTATACAGCAGTGTTACTGTGAGAATGCGAAACATTATAATAAAGATCAAGGAAATGTTATATCTAAGTACAAGTAGGATTGATAGCATCGCTAGTTATGCAGTCCCTTCCAAAAGTACTGGAATGTCAAGGCCAATTCATTTATGTTTGCTGTACACTGACATTTGGGCTTCAAATGAAAAGATTAATATAAGACGAAAGGTCAGAATTGGAAATGTTGATTTATCCTTTTTAACAACAAATGCAGTCTCCACAGGTAAAAAGCCAGGCTAAAACCAAGAGTCATCATTTAGAGCTATTTATTGTTTGAACAAGAAATCTCATAGGACACACCTGGGGAAAAAACTAAACACCTGCCAGTCACTTTTCATGTTTAATACATTTGTTCACTTAAAAATTGGGTCATCTGATACAAAAGGTGCTATGTTTTATTGTTTCATATATCTCAGTGTAAAAACTGAGAACTTTCATCTCATATTCATCGTTTTTTATTAAGCCAAAATGTCTTCAGTGTACACAAAATGAAATGGGTTTGATGTTCTTTTATTTTTGTCTTATTGTTCTTATTATTCTCAGTCTACGAGTGACTTTCCTCTATTATTTGCTGTTTTACTACTTTAAGATTGGTAAATTCAACCTCTTCAGACATAAAATATATAATAAGATCACTTTTCAGTCCGCTGGTCACAACCACTGATGAAGGGTGCAAGTTGACATTGCTTTGTGTCAAAGGGACACCAACACAAAAAGCTGGGAACATCTATCACACTTAAAAGGCTGTCAAACACATCCAAAGCTCCCTCACTCTGAACTACGTTCAGATTTTCTCACAATCACTCAAAGCTGGCTTTTGAGAAAAACTTTTCCTTTGTGTTTCTTAGACACTTGTTTAGTATCTAAGAAAGCTGAACAAGGCAACGTTTACGTGCTTTTGTATAAGCACAATGACCTCAGCGTTCGTCAACATTTCTTATCTTTATTGCCATAATTAGGAGCGTCTGTTATGTTGTGTTATTTTGAAGCATACAGACCATAAAGCAAAGGAATTATGTAATATGTTCTCTGAACAGGAACACAGGAGGAACATGCACACTTGCAAAGACATTATCACAGTGGGGAAGAGATTCTTTCAGTGTCAGAGTGATCATCTGCAGTTCAGAAAAAGCAGAATCAACAGTCTGCCTTCTAGTTTCCAGAATGAACATCGCCAACACAATCCCACACTGCCTCAGCTTCAAAGCATTGTTACACCTCTGGGGAGAGTGAATAAGTTGTAAGTTGAAATAATTGAAAGCCATTTTCTATTCTCTTCTGATGATTTCTTTAGACATTTTCACCTTCATCAGACAGTTCAAAGCAGACTGAATCATTGTATATATTTTTAGTGAGTCTCTTTTCTCTGGTACATTGTTGCCTTTACTGAACCACCTCATGATCTAAAATGCTCACATATTAGTATGTAATAAGTCAGGAAAAAGTTCACGTTTTTTAAAATTAATTCTTTTTGGAGCCAGCAGAGTTTCACATATGGACCATGCTGGATAGACTCATTGAAATGTTATAAAAAATACACAGAAAATATAAAGATTTATACAGCGTGGCCTCTGTGTGAACCCGGACTAGCTTTCTGCCTTTTAAGCACTTTCCTCTTGAATGTATTTACTGCATTAAATTCCACTCATCAATAACAGAGCCCAGTATTATCAGTACTGTGTAACGCACCTAATTGCACGGCAGCGGATTCTGCTATCTTTATTGTTATCCTATCATCAGATTACACAGTTTCAAAGTACATGCAATTATTATCTAACCAGGACATTTTAAGTACATCTCTGGATGCCACAAATAGGCACCCAAGTATAGATAAATGTAGTGATATTACTTATGATATCATACTGTAAATCCATATAAGTGTGTCTATTTAGAAGGATGTTACTAAAGGACAGTAAGAGTTAAAACCACTCATGCCTCAGAGTATGTTTAAGATTAAAGAAAAGATCACTATACTCCTGGAAGGGATTCAACAAATAACATGAAATGTACCTATCTATCTGTCTATCAGCTGAATTCCCCTTCAATTACACGTACACATACTATATATGTATAAGTGAAACTCAAGTCCAACATAAATGATCTCTAAGTTCAAACATTCAAATTTTCTTGACAAAGAGGCATGAAATTGAAAAGAGACCTGGTAGGTATATAAAGCTACTGAGATGGGCCCAGATATACGTGTACTTTTTTCATCCCAAGAACAGTTGAGAAGCAGAGAACATGCTCAAAGCACACACTCCACCAGCTGTGAAATGCATTTGGATGGCTCTAATCTGGATAACGGATGCGCACAAAATGATTCAATACCTGCAGCTTGTGGGAAATTCCCACTGTGTCACACAAATATGAAAAGAGTAAACAAACCTGTGTGACGAGAGGTAGGTTGTTCATGTTTTGCTTGCATGTTAACCAATAAAATCCTTGAATTCAGCTTAAGGAGTAGAAGATTATACACATGTCTGCAGGTGTTAGTGCAGCATGTTAGCAGATCTGCACCTGGTTTCATTTAACATAATTCTCAAAGCTCATCAATATGAGCTGCAGTCTCTCAGTAAGATGAGAGCAGTCTGTATATTGTCTATGTTTTATACAGTTCATAAATAATGAAAGGAAAAGAAGTTTTTTAGCATTTGTCCTCCTGAACACCACCACATTGAATTTGAAGTGAAACAATCGAGATGGGAGCAAAGTCAAGACTTTCAGCTTTAATTCAAGGGGTCTGACAAAAGTGTGGCATTAACCATTCAGGAATTACAGTCATTTTCATACACACATTGGGGGTTACAAATAATGAAAAAATGTCTGACAAGTAGTTGCATAACCAGGTGTGGACTGTATCCTCTTTACTCTATGATTAAGCAAGCAGATAATAGTCCTGGATGGGGTTCTGAGTTTTACATTTGCATCTGGTAGCTGGAACTCTCAGCAGGAGGTCCAAAGACATTGTCTATACAAGTGAAGGAGGCCATTGTTAGACTGAAATAAACACAATGAACCCATCAGATAGATACCAAAGACATCTTGAGTGGCCAAAAAAACCAGCTTGGAACATTATTAAAAAGAAAGAATTAACTGGCAAAATCAGCAACAACAAAAGACCTGGAAGACCACAGATGACAACTAAAGTGGTTAATTGCAAAATTCTGTCCATGGTGAAGAAGAGCCCTTTCACAACATCTAATCAAGCCAAGATGACCTTGTACCAGAAGGATGGGAAGAGAAAAGTATGGAGCTCACGATCCACAGCACAGCACATCATCTGTCAAACATAGTGGAGGCAGTGTTAAGACATGAGCATGTGACTGCCAAAGCAACCAGGTCACTGGTGTTTATTGATGACCTGATTAATGATAAAGGTATCAGGATGAATTCTGAGGTGTATAGGGCTATACTCTCTGCTCAGATTCAGCCAAATGCTGAAAAACTGACAGGATGCTGCTTCATACTAAAGATGGAAAATGATCCAAAACATACTGCAAAAACTACCAAAGAGTTTATCCAGGCAAATAAATGGTATATTCTTTACTGGCCAAGTCATCTGATCTCAACCCAACAGAGCATGATTTTCAATTACTGAAGACAAGACTGAAGGCAGAAAGACCCACAAACAAGCAGCAGCTAAAAGCAGAGCAGTAAAGGCCTGGTAAAGCATCTCGAGAGAGAAAACTCAGCATTTGGTCATGTCGTCATTGACAGCAATTGACAGGTTTTTTGCAAAGTATTAAAGGCTAACTTTATCTTTGCAATTGTTAGTTTTATTTATGATTGTTTTCATTTATAATCACCTAAAAATGTGTATTTGAAAATGGTTGAAATTCCTTAATGGTTAATGCCACACGTTTGTCGAATCCCTTGAACTGAAGTTGAAAGTCTTGACTTTCAAATTCAGTGTGATGGTGTACAGAAGACAAATGTCAATAATCGTTCCATTACTTGTGAACCTAACTCTAGATACAAGTGTCACCTACGTGATTTCTTGACAGACTTGTATTGAATATAAAAATACAACTTGGATTTTTTTCAGTCTCTTAAGTTTTTGGTGAGCTTTTATATTTCTTTAAAAGGAGTGATCTGCAGTGACCCCATTGCTCATTTTAAGTCTAGATTCAGGTCAGTCTCTGCAGGGAAAAGGTGCAAAATACATAATTCATATCACTTAGAAATTAACATATTAATGACCGTTATACATATATAGGATGTAATATAGCATGATGGCATACATTTTACAATCAGACCCACAGTTTGGATTGATTCTTATTACTTTGTACTAATCTAATTTCTTTCTTTTGTTAAATTCAGGAGCCATTCTCTAAAGCCTTTTATAAAGACTTGAAAGAAGCAGACTTCTCCTCTTTTGGCGTTTGCAAAAGCTTGTTTATTCTTACAGCAGCAGAGTGACAGTCAACATCCTCCGAGCTACGTGTCAAGGAGACACCAGCTGTACAAAAATATAGAAAAATGTGTTTATACATATTTTGATATTCTATATTTTTGACATGCAGTGATCTGTTACCATCTCACTGAAAGGCTGCAGACACCTGCAAACAGTGGTGGAAACGTGACACATTGCACAATGGTATTGCAATGAAAAGAAAAACATCAACTCCACTTAAAATGAGCGTAGAAACAATTTATTTTTGGCTTCCACCAGAAACTTTAATATATTTCTTCTCTTGTGTTCACGTTGTATTTTTTTAAATCTTAATTTTGCTTGCTTGTTCTACCTTAATTTTGGATACAAAAACAATGATAATGCATACTTTATAGAGGGTTTATAAGTTGCAATGAATGTTTTTAATGGTTACAAAATTTAAAAATCTATACTTTATAGATCAGATCAAAGTGAATGTTACTTGGAACTCAGATTTGGGGTTTCCTGGTTGTAAAAAAGAAAACATTTTGTTAGTGTGTCACCTCCTCTACAGTAGCTTGTGCTGTCATGTTTCAACCAAAATACACCAGGACAACGAGCGGCTCTCATGAAAATATATCTGATGTATCTGTAAAAAAACAAAATCAGCGACAGGAAATCAGTGTGTTGAGAAGTAAACCATTCACAGTTTGCAACATGAATGGTTTAATAAAGTCCTTTCTATTGTGTAAAAAATAAAAACTGTTATTCTGCTACAGTACAACATCATGCTCAGGGCCTATTATGCGCGTGTAATTGTACCTCCGTGAAGAATGTATTTTCAACACAACTGTATCTCTACTCTGTGCATGTTGAACAGTTCTCAACCTCTCTGAGATGCTTTGTCCTGCTCTGCCCTCAGCTGGTGGATGACCGCCACTACATCCCGACACAGTGCAGCTTCTCCTTTGTCTATGAGACAAGGGAGAGCTGTTAATCCTCTTCAATGACAAATCTATCAGCAATGAGACTGCTCAAGGTGGTAGACCTTTCTTTAATACTTTTTCCTTGTACATTGTCATTAACACAAAGATAGATTTGGACACACTGTTCATTTAGCAGGTCTTTATAAACTGTTGGAATGTTAAACAGTTACAGTTAAAAATTCTGTTATAATTTATTCATTAATAATTGATAGTTTATTTATTTATAATAAAAAAAATAATTAGTTTAGAATATGCTGATTTACCCTTGTAGAGGGTTGTCTTCAAATGTCAGTTTGAATAATTACACAAACCCAAATAAAATAGTACTTTGAAAGGAATGGATCCCCCCAGATGTCACACTGATGTATAGGCCTGCTTGATTTACTGGATACCATTCTGCCAAAGACACTTAGCAGCATCTTCTGAATGGCCAAGACTTTGGGTACCTAACAAGTTTGACTTGTTGATTGTTGCTGAGCTGCAAGCAGAGCAAAACTGTGTGTTAAGTTCCTACTAAATCTAGAAAGAAAAAGAAAGCTAGTTGTTAAAGAAACATAAATGAAACATTTGACAAATCACAACTAAAGACAAAAATGTTATCTCACCTATGTCATCTACTCCTATTAAAATTTGGTTCTAAGGGCTGGATGCTTTATGTTCACATTGCAAAGCTCCCTGAGGAAAATGTCGGATTTTTCAGCTATATAAATAAAATTGACTTGAAAATGATTCATTTTCAACCAAGACCCACTCAGACAGAACACAACCAACATGCACATATCCAGTGCTGATTCTAAGTAATAATGCAACACAAATAGATAAGCATACAAACAGAATAACAAATATACACATTTCAGCTACAACATGAACCCCACCTGATGGTTGCATGGACTCTCTGACCAATCTGCAGCCATTCTGACACCTGTTGACCACGGCCAGCGTTAAACTTTTCCCATGTTGACCCCTGTCCAACACCAACACATGGTTAATGTGGCTGATCGGTGTATATCACAGACTGGTGCCAAACACATTCTGCCCTGTAAAGCAGTAACTACACACGAGCGAGAAATTGGTGGAAAAACCAACTTACAGTGTCTTTGTAATGTGTTGGGTAACCACGTGCTGTCAAAACAGCTTCAGTGTACCTTGGCATTGATTCTACAGCTGTCTGTATTTTTCTGGAGGGATGAACATCACCAAATGACATTTCCTCATTCTGTGTTTGGATTGATAGCGAGAGTTCTAACAAGTTGATCAAAACATATGATTCACATCATTCGAATACTCATCAAATCATCCAGTCTTATGGATGGGAGCATTCTCGCCCTGGAATAGGCCACTCCTATCAGAGAAGAAATGTTTCATTATAAGATAAAGATGATCACTCAGAACATCTTTGTGTTGATTTGCAGTGACGCTTCCCTCTATAGGGACAATAGGACCCAAACCGTGGCAGCAAAATGCTGACTCATCTGACCTTATCACTTTTTTCCACATCTCTTTAGACCAGTAGTTTTTGCACCACTGAACTCTCAGGTGTGCACTCATGTTTATACTGACGGGTTTATGCACTGTATCTCTACGATAATATTACATATCTAAATGTAAGTGTTGACAGGCTGACACAGGCTGATTATGTCCTGCACTGACATTCTCCTTTTTTTACTCACACACTGCACTATTGCATGGTCTTCATTTTTCCAACCCTGTTTACTGATGTCTTTTCATAGATCTGAATGCAGATGTGACTTAAGTCACTGTTTTCATTAAAACACCAGCCAGCTGAGTAGTGTTTGTAATTGAAGCTGCTAGCCATGCAGTGCACTTGTGTGGATACATCTGCATTCATTGTGTTATGTCAACTTATTTAGTCAGGCTTTTCCTGTAATTTGTTGCTCGTCTGTATATTTAGTCAGAAAATAGCCAAACAATCAGACTTTTATTTTGCCATATACCATATTTATTTACTTTTTAATTTCAAGTAATTTTAGTTGCAACAACCTACTTAAAACTAGTGTCAGCCTTCATTAAAGTTACTCTTACTCTTTTTCTTGTGAGTTAATTCTTACAATTGAATACTTTCATTTTGATGAACCACTGTCTTGCTGAAGTTTCTTATCCCATATGAATAAGGCAGCAGATTCCTCGATTCCACTCATGACAACAAAAACTGCAAAAAGGCAACCAGTCCCTTTCAGCAGATTATCATCGCATGTGCGGCAGCAGCGCCCCCTGCAGGACCTGCCCCTGCCCTACAACACTACACGGCAGCCGCAGCAGCAGCAGCAGCAGCAGCAGCGTCTCTCCTGTTACCACCGGGACTGCCCGTCCTCAGAGGCAGTGTTTACAGCAATAACCCTTCACACACGAAGACCGACGACCTGCGGACAAAATGGTGAGTCAGTGCTGGAGTCGTACGTGTTGATGATTGTGTATTTAATCTATTTGTAGGAGGTGAGAAGCGGGCTGTCCCCCGCTCCACCTAATAACCTTCATGTACCGTGTGGTCATAACGTTGCAACAAGCTGCAATGGAGCCTGTCAGGTGTGTGTGAAATGGATGCCGATGCTGGTGGTGCTCAGAAAACGCTCCATGCCTTATCTGTTATAACATACGCAGCAGCCGGCTGATAAAACTGGGCTGTGGCCTATGCTGCACGGGCCGCTCTGCCCCACTGTGACGTTCATAGCAAAGGCTTCAGTATCAAGCTGCTGTAGCAGATATATCCTGTGTTAATATGCTGTCACAGGGACCTCATACGTCTCATACAAATAAGTCATATTAGTAGTGTAGATTTCTGATTTTCATTAGACTGTGAGAGATTGCGTCACTGAATTTCATGTAAGAGACGACACAAATATATTATTACATATAGGCCTACAATAATACGTCACCGACAGAGAGCTGCAGTGTATTTCATGTCAATGCCTGCACTGATGGATGACTTAAAATTGCTTAAAATGAACTATTATAATTATATAGGGAAGTTTGGTCGTGTCAGTTAATGTATGGACATAATATTAGATATTTCTGGAATTATTATGGGGGCTGAATGTAGGCCTTTTTAACATACAAGAAGTGTGTTCAATATTTGTTTTATCTTGTTTTTCTTTCACATTAGTAAGTAATTGCATAATAGAACTACTGAAGCCTGCAGAGATATATAGTGATATTTAATATCTTTCTACCACATTGTGAGATAAAAATCTTATTAAAACATACCCACATTTGGGTATGTTTTATTGATTGATTTACGGCCCCATCTCCTTTATTATTTTACATTTATTTAATAATACTATAATAAACTCAATGATTAAACCCTTCAAGTATTAAGGTAAGTTCAGATTGAGCAACATAAAGGCTAGTGCTTATTTTTTTGTTGTTACTTAAGGATTAAATGATTCATTATTGATTTAATATTAATTTCTATTAAATTAAGGTATAAAATTAAAACATTCTTGATATTGTGAAATGGTCCGACTCGGCCCATTCAGCTACAGAATGTGAGTCATGACTCAGTAATTTCTGATCTTGCTGCTTCATTGGAAAGCAGAAGGTAAAGTCTTTATGTGGTGCCCACACTTCTCCTGGTCAAGCTGATGGTTTCAGTTTCAAACATGTCTTTCTTTTTATAACTCTGCTTGGAATGGCTGCAGAGATCTGGTAATGGACATAAATAAATAGACACATATCATTAAAATGAACGTATGCTTGAATGAATGAACCTCCCCCCTTAACTCCTTACTCTCCCCCGCCAGGTGAACTTCACTGTGGATCAGATCCGTGCCATCATGGACAAGAAGTCCAACATCAGGAACATGTCTGTGATTGCCCATGTGGATCATGGGAAGTCCACACTGACTGACTCGCTGGTGTCCAAGGCAGGGATCATTGCTTCATCCCGTGCCGGAGAGACTCGCTTCACAGACACACGCAAAGACGAGCAGGAACGCTGCATTACCATCAAATCTACGTATGTGCTTCAGAGGAGTGGGTTTAGAAACAGCTGTGTTTCTGTGCAACTTATTTAAGGTCCTGAAAACTTGGTTAGAAGTCTTGAGTATTTCTCTATGAGAATATGCAACAATTCAAAAAATAACTGTGAAAAAAACATTTAAGTGTTATTTATTAAAGGTTTACAAAGAATCTCCTTCATCAGGACTGTGGGTGTGGTTTAGTCAGACTGACCAACAACATGAGCTAACAACATCAGATTTTTATTCAAATATCACCAAACTCATAGGTGATAAAAGAAATATTTAACTTCAAGTTATTTCAAAGGAAAATTCTAATTGAAATAATCTAGAACCCCATCACCCACAGTAGGACTGTGACTGACGTTACTCAATATTTACTGAAATTATTCCAGTCAGGCCAGTTTGTGGCCACGATCGTGACTCACAATGTTTGTAGTTTACATTAATAAACTTATTTCTAACCATGTTTTACTTAACATTTATTTTTATGATAAGGTGATAGGAGAATGGTGACCATGTCCCCAGCTTTTTTACTGTTCTCTCTCTGTTATCCAGGGCTATCTCCATGTACTATGAGCTTGGAGAAAATGACCTGGCATTTATCAAGCAGAGCAATGATGGAAACGGCTTCCTCATCAACCTGATTGATTCTCCAGGTCACGTTGACTTCTCCTCTGAGGTCACTGCTGCCCTGAGGGTAACTGATGGAGCACTTGTGGTCGTGGACTGTGTCTCAGGTAATCACATAACGTGTAAACGACACCCTCGCTTCCCTATCCTACACACACGCTCTCTCTCTTTTCACCCAGGCTCACCTGTTTGTTTCCTGTGACAGGTGTGTGTGTGCAGACTGAGACTGTACTCCGGCAAGCCATCGCTGAGCGCATCAAACCAGTTCTGATGATGAACAAGATGGACCGGGCCCTGCTGGAGCTGCAGCTGGAGCCAGACGAGCTCTTCCAAACCTTCCAGCGTATTTTGGAAAATGTCAATGTCATTATCTCCACCTATGGAGAGGATGAGGGGGGACCCATGGGGAACATCATGGTACAACATATGCACCACAACAACAACTTATGACCTAAAATGGCTGAAAATGTGAGCATACATATAACATACCTCTTTACACAAACAACACTGAAAAATGTCTTCCTCAGGTTGACCCTGTCATTGGCACAGTTGGGTTTGGCTCTGGCCTCCACGGCTGGGCGTTCACCCTGAAGCAGTTTGCTGAGATGTATGTGGCCAAGTTCACTGCTAAAGGAGACGCTCAGCTGGGACCAGCAGAGAGGTGTAAGAAAGTGGAGGACATGATGAAGAAACTGTGGGGAGACAGGTAAACATGAGTACTCAAGATTAATATACAGCGTTTACTCGACATAAATGAGTAAGTTAATATCAGGCTGAAATGCAGCGTTTCACTGTCTCTGGTTTCAAGCGTGTTGCAACAGTTATGCTGGATGGGGACAGAAATATAACATGTTGCACCTAATAACATAACAATGATGTCACTGTGTACAGACCACACCCTGGAGCCAGATGTAAAACCACCAGAGGGCAGCAAAAACAGTATTTTAAACTGGTGTTAACTTGCTCTTAAACATGTTCTTAAATTTGTAAGGAAACAATCATACATGTAGCAGGTACACACTACACATATGATAAAATTAAATAGAACTAAAAATAAAAAAAACAAGATAGAATGAAGAAGGAGAGAACAATGTTCAACATGCCAATGTGATATTTTAATGTCATGTGCAATAATTTATGCTTTTTTTCAGATATTTTGATCCTAGCGCTGGCAAATTCAGTAAGACTGCCACTGGTCCTGATGGCCAGAAACTTCCTCGCACCTTTTGCCAGCTCATTTTGGACCCCATCTTTAAGGTGAAGTAATACACTGCAATAAACCTAAAGTTTAATAATAAACAGCCTTAAAAAGGTCACATAAATATATAGTATTCACAATGCCTTTAAAAACTAAAAGGTGAAAAAGCATGTCTTATTTTTGCACCCTCCGCACTGTCCTCTTAGGTATTTGATGCCATCATGCATTTCAAAAAGGAAGAGACAGCCAAACTAATTGAGAAATTAGATGTCAAACTGGACTCAGAGGACAAGGAGAAGGAGGGGAAGCCCCTGCTGAAGGCTGTAATGCGTCGCTGGCTGCCTGCTGGAGAGGCCCTGCTCCAGATGATCACCATCCACTTGCCTTCCCCTGTTACTGCACAGAAATACCGCTGTGAGCTGCTCTATGAAGGACCTGGAGATGACGAGGCTGCCATGGGTCAGCAGAAAATTTTCATAAAATACTTCACAAAATACAGTTTATCTTGGCTTTACTAGAACCAGCACCTACTTATCTATCCATCTACTCTCTAAACTCTCTTCTCAGGTATTAAGAACTGCGACCCCAAGGCTCCCCTCATGATGTACATTTCCAAAATGGTGCCAACTAGTGACAAGGGTCGTTTCTACGCCTTTGGTCGTGTGTTCTCTGGATGTGTGTCCACAGGCCTGAAGGTGCGCATCATGGGGCCGAACTTCACCCCTGGCAAAAAAGAGGACCTCTACATCAAACCCATCCAGAGGTGAGTAGGAGGACAAAGAAAAGCAGTTCCAACTTTATGCTTCTGTTTGATGTGTTCTGTATCACAACATCCCTCTGCTCTTTCATCCAGGACCATTCTGATGATGGGACGCTATGTGGAGCCGATTGAAGATGTCCCATGTGGCAACATCGTGGGTCTTGTTGGAGTAGACCAGTTCCTGGTTAAGACAGGGACGATCACCACCTATGAACAAGTAAGTGTAGAACAAATACTTAGTCTTAGTTGTTTTTTGCTGTTTGCACTTTCTTCCTGTTACATCAGCATAAAAAGAACAGGTCTTTTAGCTCAGTTATTCTGTCCACAGGCCCACAACATGAGGGTGATGAAGTTCAGTGTCAGCCCCGTGGTCAGAGTAGCTGTGGAGGCCAAGAACCCCGCTGACCTACCCAAGTTGGTGGAGGGCCTGAAGCGTCTGGCCAAGTCTGACCCTATGGTTCAGTGCATCATCGAGGAGTCCGGGGAGCACATCATCGCTGGAGCTGGAGAGCTGCACCTGGAGATCTGCCTGAAAGACCTGGAGGAGGACCACGCCTGCATTCCACTGAAGGTGAGGCGGCTAGAACAGAGCAACAGAATTTTTTTCTGTAAGATGCTGACTAGGGGCAGGACAAGTCATTGCTGTATAGCTTGACTAAAATTAGGATTTCTTAAAATACAGAATCAGCTCCTTGAAGTGAAAACACATTGAGCTTCTGCAGATGCACTTATGTGAATAAAATGATTCCTAGATATTCCACAAAAGAACAAAGATTCCCAAAAAACGCAGCACACAACTGTAATACCATTCAGGAAATGTATTCCTCAGTGTAGAACAATGGGAAGCAAGTTGAAAATCAGTGAAATAATCCACTAAAATGAATTTATCTTCTTTCCAGAAATCAGACCCAGTCGTGTCTTACAGAGAGACAGTGACAGATGAGTCCGATCAGATGTGTTTGTCCAAGTCCCCGAACAAGCACAATCGTCTCTTTATGAAGGCCCGTCCATTCCCTGATGGCCTGGCTGAAGATATAGAGAAGGGGGAAGTCACTGCTCGGCAGGAGCTCAAGGCTCGTGCACGTTACCTCGCCGACAAGTATGAGTGGGAGGTGACAGAAGCCAGGAAGATCTGGTGCTTCGGTCCAGATGGAACCGGGCCCAACTTGCTGATAGACATGACAAAGGGAGTCCAGTACCTCAATGAGATCAAGGACAGCGTGGTGGCCGGTTTCCAGTGGGCAACTAAAGAGGTGTGATTAATTTTGACTCCAGTTACATTATAAATGAATAGCTCTGTATATCCAGATGAATTTCTGATGTTGTACACAGTGTAGCTAATTAAAGAAGCTTGTTCTCATGTACTCCTGAGACTAATGTTGCAGTCGTCCTGCAGGGTGCTCTGTGTGAGGAGAACATGCGCTCAATTCGCTTTGACATTCACGATGTGACACTGCACGCAGACGCCATCCACCGTGGTGGAGGACAGATTATTCCTACAGCTCGTAGGGTCCTGTATGCCTGCCAGCTCACTGCTCAGCCACGCCTCATGGAGCCTGTGTACCTGGTGGAGATACAGGTATGTATGGAGGCGTATTATGTCGAAAGCGGTGAAAAACCAACCAAGAATGTGAAAAATCCAGTTAGTTTTGTAAATGTATAAATCTGGTTATAACCTGTTTTGCAGTTATTATCCTTCAATTATTAAGTTTCATATTGTAGACTACATTTTATTAAGTTTCAATTTTTCTATATTTTGCCAAATAAGTGCCTTAAAATTAGCTAGTTCCCTTAAAAAAAGAGAGACGTCTTCAATATACAGTCTACAAAGTTTACAGTTCTACAATGATGGTGACTGTCATGCAGCCCTTCAGGTTCTATACAAATAAAGAAAGTGTCACATTTCACTGCATTTTGTGCTTGTTAACTTTCTCATGCCAGCATGACTGACTGCTGTGCCCCTTGTCCGTACAGTGCCCGGAGCAGGTGGTTGGTGGGATCTATGGTGTGTTGAACAGGAAACGAGGTCACGTGTTTGAGGAATCCCAAGTAATGGGCACTCCCATGTTTGTGGTGAAAGCTTATCTGCCTGTCAATGAGTCCTTTGGTGAGTGTGGGTTTCAGTCTGTGCTACACAATGTATGTTGTAATGTGATTGAAATCTTACATCGTTAGTTTAATGATAAATATTGTGTGAACCTCCTAGAGGCTTTGTGATTCAAAAAGCCTTAAGAGAAGGACAAAACTACCAAGGTCTAAAAAATTATGTTGGTCTTTGAAGTAACTTTATGTATGTAATACATAAACATGCCCTAGCTACAAAGATTTCAAAAGAGTTGGGATTCAGTTTTCTGAGACATTTTATACATACTTAGATTCATTAATCCTTTTGTGACTTTTTTGCAAGTAGCCAGAAGTTGAAACAGGACTCTGTTTATTCCCCCCAGGGTTCACAGCTGACCTGCGCAGTAACACTGGAGGCCAGGCCTTTCCTCAGTGTGTGTTTGACCACTGGCAGATCCTCCAGGGAGACCCCAGCGATGCTGCTAGCAGACCCTTCCATGTTGTCGCTGAAATTAGGAAACGCAAAGGTCTGAAAGAGGGTATCCCTGCTCTTGACAACTACTTGGACAAACTGTAAACATTGACCCCGGATTATAAAATACCAAATCAATCTTTAAACCCTACCCCGTGGGCACTTTAAAATCTTTGCACAGGCTTAAAGATACATCGCACAAATTGTTTTGACTTTGAGTCTGGAGCAGAAACAAAGCTTAAGCTTCTGTTGTAGGCTAGTGGAAGCAGTGATGCTTTTTTCATTTCACAGCTACAGTACACCAAGTGCCTAGGGCGAGGGTTTTGGGGAACAATTGGATCAAAGCAGTTGCATTATCAATTCCTTGTTTCTTCTGTTCCTCCACATTATCCCTTTTTCACCCCACTCATCTGCCAGGATTGGCCTGTACAGTGCACTGTGATACTGCTGGAATAACGCATATTTAAATGGATCATGGCCAGATAAAACCATGAAAATCACAATAAAGTATTACAGAAGCCACACTCCGTGGATTGGACATTTGTTCAGTGGATGTAATGACAAATAAAACATTAAACTCCTGATGAAAATGTGACTCCTGAAATTCTGTTATTGCTCTCCTCAGCTAGTAGAGATTGAAGGATTATATTTTGGGCAATATGTCTTTTTGCTTTTTGGCAGTGAGTTAAATAAGAAGATTGATAACAATAACTATATACACATATACAGCTCTAGAAAAAATTAAGAGACCACTGCAAAATGATCAGTTTCTCTGATTTTGCTATTTAAAGGTATATGTTTGAGTAAAATT
>JAUMHL010000010.1:8887677-8956499 GCA_032362345.1 Sandelia bainsii
TGAGATGCTGTGGCATGACCTTAAAAAGGCGGTTCATGCTCGAAAACCCTCCAATGTGGCTGAATTACAACAATTCTCCAAAGATGAGTGGGCCAAAATTCCTCCACAGCGCTGTAAAAGACTCATTGCCAGTTATTGCAGACGCTTGATTGCAGTTGTTGCTGTTAAGAGTGGCCCAACCAGTTATTAGGTTTAGGGTGCAATCACTTTTTCACACAGGGCCATGTAGGTTTGGATTTTTTTTCCCCTTAATAATAAACACCTTCATTTAGAAACTGCATTGTGTGTTTATTTGTGTAATCTTTGTCTAATATTTAAATTTGTTTGATCTGAAACATTTAAGTGTGACAAACATACAAAAAAATTTGAAATCAGGAAGGGAACACTTTTTCACACCACTGTATATGGCTGACAAATTAAGTCAGAGACAAGAACAGAGGGAAGCTGACCTGCGTCAACAGCATGAAAGCATTGTCTGCTCTCAGGTTCTTCTTGAGGAACTCCACACAGTGAGCCTCCAGGGCTGGCACTGCGTATTTCTTAGCTGTATAGAGCGTGGTCATCACCGTCTCAGGCCCAATCTGAACTTCATCAGAGTACAGAAACCTGGAGGAGAGCCAAACATTACACACAGCATTACAATTTTACTGCTGTAGAGAACACAGACAAGTATAGCTTGTCTTAACTATAACATTTTCATAAATGCAGTGATTTATACAATCTCTGTCCATTTCATTATGTACACATGTACAATCTAATGCAATCCAATACAGTACAACTCCACCACCCACTATGACCTCAATAATAAACATCCAGTAGAATTATCACCTTTCTAGCACTTTCAACATAAACTATAACCTTGTAAAAGTAGAATTCATGGCAGAGCTGCTGTATTGGATTGTATTAGACTGTACAGGTGTACCTAATAAAGTGGTCAGTGAGTGTATGCTGCATTGTCTAAGCAACAGTTTAGCTATACTTATTTATTTTTCCTCCAGTAACATGTTTTCTACACATCCTTACTTCAGCAGGGCCAGAAAAGCAGCTGGTTCCACATCTGGAAGCTCGATTTCCGTTGAGGTCGTCGCCATCCCTCCGTTGAACATCGCATCAAACACCGCGCTCCCCACAGCCAAGACAAACCTGTCAATATCAGCAACAACAATGAGCAACGGAGAAGTTCGTCCTTTCGGTTAACAGTGGTTCACACAACAGTGTATCACCCTACCTGTGCGCAGGTATCCTCTGAACTCCCATTCCTTTGCCCACTAAAAAATGAACGTCACTGAGCACCTCATTGTTGAAGAGGAAAGCAAACCTCTCCTTGACGGTGCTCTTCGTCGCCTGCCAGTTGTAGACGGGCTCTCGGTACACCAGCACAGACGCAGCCGCCGGTGTGGCGGTCGGTGCGGCCGCCAAGGACGCGTTCGACGCTGCGGTGGATGCCATGTTGGACGCCGGAGTGGCCATCGCTCCGGCTGCCGCAGCACCTGCCGCAGCAGGCTGCTGCAGGGAGTTCTGCGCAGTCGGCGGAGCTCCGGTCGAAACACCGTTGTTGTCTCCCCCGCCAGGCCCCAACTGCGGGTTGGGACGCCTCGCTGTTCCCGGCCCTCCCCCCGATGCACCGACGGCACCGCCGTTGGATGCTGGCATGGAGAAAACACTGTTGCTGGGCTGGCTGTTTCCCAAAGGACCCGGACCAGAGAAATTAAGGCAAGGAGGCCTGCCGCTGTTGTCTCCAGCAGCCATCTTCAACCTAGCGTAGGCGTAAACAACGCACTTCATCGCTTTGTGTATTTCTAGTTGTTTCGACAGGCATGTCTGCGTTTCTCTGCCCCCTGGCGTGTGGTCATGGTACTGCATGTTGTTTGATAGTGACGTTATTTTAGTTAAAATCATGAAAGGTTGTAACTAAAACTCCAACTTTCAGCGCAACACGTATTTAAGTCCGGAATTTGGATGTTTTATGGCCACATCATCACTATGATCTTACAGATCTCTGCCCCATAACTGTCCCTTAAAGGTCTGTAATCACTAAACGGGACTGGTCAGGGCACCGGGGCCTTATTGCTATAAAACGTGAAAACATTAACTTCTGACTCATCAATAAATCATTATCCAGCATTTCCCATTACTGATAAATTATTTCTAAATTATAAGTACCATAGCATTGCATCTGCTGGTCATTTTCTCCTGCTGTTATCAAGTCAGTTTACTATTACTGACATTGACAATGTTTGAGTTGATTATTTGAGTTGAGTTGAAACTAAATAAAATGAAGCATGCAAATCAATATAGAGGATAAACTTTATTACAAGTTGCACAGCTGTGCATAAAGGTTTTATACTGTACAGGGTACTGTTTTTCTTATGAACCCACTGATGTATTATTTCCATTCATCTAACAAAAACCTAAATTGTAAAGAGTAAACACATTAGACAATGCTTTGACAAACCTTTGATTATAATGAGGAGGATGGTGTTATACAACATATAGTTATGAGCTGCTTTTCAGAGTCACAGACATTTTTTGTTATGTTTTAATCAATATGCTTTGTGGCTTTTATACTATACATTAGCACTATATGTTTCATCTTGACATTCTGCTTTGCAACCAAAGCAGTAATTCATTGAAACTGAGTCTGTTCTGTTTTTGATTCTACATCACATCTATACTTGCACCATCTTTCTTGTCATCCATCGACAGAGTCAGCACTTAGAGGATTCATGTTTGATAGGCCCATTCCTCAGGAGGGCACTTTTTTCCCTCCCTCTTACTTTTGGTGAAACTGACAGAAACATATGCTCATATTGCCCACACACTGACTCAGAGTGTAGATATTGTGGGACATTTTCATCCTGAATCTATGATACTGTGGGTTTACTAGTGAGGCTGATTAATAAGTACTGTAAGTCTGAAAGTACACTGACCATCTGAACCTTTTCAGAGCTTGAAGACTGCTAACTGTCCCCAAAGTGCAAACTAAATATGGAGAATCAGCAAAGAGCTGGATCAAACTTCCAGATGATGTTAGGTTCACTCCATCTTTGACCACCTTTAAATTCACGTTCTGCACTGAACTTTAAATACTCATCACATTTACATTTACATTTAGTCATTTGATGTTTTTATCCAAAGCAACTCACAAGTGAGGTGAAACACAGACAGTCAAAGAGAATATTTCAGTTTTTGTGATACGTTAAGTTTAAGTGCAGAGATGTGTCTTCATCATGAACCAGCTTGTATGGTGTATTTACATAACTGTTCTTAACATTTTCTTTAAAAACATTTTCTTTAAATTTGCATGTCAATTTTTATGCTGTTTTTCTTTTAAAAGTCTTGTGTTGTATGTAGTATTTAAATAAATTTAAATTTCCACAAGACAAGGTCATGATATCAGGCTTATGTAGTACTGTGGAAGCCCATTTATATTGTCGCCTGCTGCTTTACTAGTGCATGTGCCACTGATCAAATTATTTAAATAATAATAATAATAACTGATACTTGGGGACATTCTTGTGAACAGTCAGCTCCATTTTAGGCGCCATGTTTTCAGGGTTCAGTGACTTGTCCAGAGACACTTTGACATGTTGCCACGAATCGGAGGGTTAGCAGACGACTGCCCTTCTAACTGTGCCATGCGCCCCCCCCCCAAAAAAAGTACTTCAATGTAAAGTATCCAGGAGGATCTTTCAGAGTGTTAAATGAATTACAGAGATTCCAAGGTCCTGAGGAAAATGTGCACAAGTTTATAGGAAGACACTGAAGTTATGTATTTATCTTTATAAGTTACATTGTACTGGTGAGCTCAGCAACCTGAGCAGGTCTGATCAGTCATATAACAACATCTGTGTGGATTATTAAATTGATCATACTTTGAATGCAAAATCCTGACCTGAAAAGTAACTACTGAGGAGAAATACACACAGTGCAGTGAGTAGGATAATGGAAGTAACCAAGTAGCCCACAAGTAGCCTACCTGAAAACTGTACTTAAATACAGCACTTGAGTAAAGTTACTTTCCACCACTACAAACCAGCTTCTACTCTCTCTGCTAATCCAGCCTTGGATGTTTAGCTACAAATTAAAAAGCTTTGCAGCGTAGAAAACAATGAATGAAATTCCTCGTCATTGTTCATTCAGTGCTCTACACCGATATTAATCCACCCCCACACCCCCCTCGCCCTCCTCTCTCCGCCTGCTACTCATCAACGTTGACGTCAGGGCGGCGCGGCGCGGCGCGGCGCGGGGGAGCTGTCCACCGCGGAGGGTGCTGCTGCTGCTGAAACAAGATGGCTGTGCGCGCAGGAGGAGCAGCGGAGGTGAGCTGAGGCAATGCAGAGGAGGAAGAAGAGGGGGGCGAGGAATTTACTCCTGTGTGTCTTGTCCTGCCGAAAGAGCAACAGCTCCGCGGAGAAACGGAAGAGGGTTTCTGAAACGATGCGAGTTTGTTTCCGTTTCCAATTAGGGTGACGGTTTGAGTTGTGTTATTTTGTAACCAGGAGACAAACGGACTGACCAAACAAATCACGGAGCACTCAGTAGAGGACAGCCGGGGACGCTCACGCCGCTTTCAGAGATGTCCCTGCTCTGTGTGGGAGGTAAGAGAGGAAATTAAAGAGGTGTTGAAACCATATGTGTTTGATGTTATGTGTTGAGGTTTCACTCGCTCTCGGTTTAACTGCACCAGTGTCGGACAGAGACAGAGCCTGCGGGCTATCAGCTCCGTAGAAAAGTGTGTGTGTAGCCCGAGCAGCGGAGGGTTTGTGCTGAATAGTCATTAAATCACACAACAGCGCGGGAACACAGCACGTTATTATCAGTGCTGGATGCCACTAGCATACTTTTCACTTGCACTGTTGCTGAATGACATTTGCTTAAATTGCTGCTTGTGTAAAGATGCGTTGTATGAATGCTTTATGTGACAGTAAAATAAAGAAGAAAAAATGTTACAGACTAGACAGTCGTGACTGTAAGTGGTTTTTCACAGACAGAGTTTCTACAGGATGTGTCTACGTGGAGGAGGAGAACCACCGTATCCTCCTCTGTGTGTGTGTGTGTGTGTGTGTGTGTGTGTGTACGTGTCATTCACTCTATTCATTCATGCGTGGGTAGTCAGAGGAGGAGGACGATGAGGAAAAGCCCCTGCCGCTGCCGCTGCCGCTGCCGCACCGTCTCCGCTCTGCCGCGTTGCTGTGGTCGTGAGGGAATACTCGCGGCCCGGCGGAGGTGCGCGTCATTTCTCAACGCTTCCCTGAAGCGATGCGTCACCTCCTCCGCCCAGACTCCCTGAAAGCACCTGATGCTGACACTGTTGCCTCTCAGCGCGATGAATAAGCATCTGCTCCGATTGCTTGTAAAGCAGCATCACTTCCAGGATCCAGTGATGAGGAGAGCGAGGAACACTCTGAAATGCATTTTGTAGTCCCTGAGGATTTTGTTGGACAGATAGATGTTGAATCAGCAAAATTAATTATTATATATGATTAGTAATTTTTATGTTAACTCAAACTGGAATAAACAGGGACGACACCTCAGCTTCATTTTGCTTTGCAGTGATATGATTATAAGCTAAGTTTGTATATTTTAAACTTTCTTAAATTGACTATTGGTTTATAAAATGATGAAATATCTTGCTTAGAACTGAAAAGTTGGAAATGGATGAGTAACTGTTAATAAGTGATAAATTCTTTAAATACTTTTTTAAGGAGAATTCATCTTGAGCTTTAGAATATGATTATGTGCAAATTTTAGACCAAACCACTAAGTGATTAATTAAGAAAATAAAAGGGCAGATGACTCACCAAAGAAAAAAAATTGTACTTTCAGTTCCAGTTCAAATCCCAGTTAATCAGAGCCTGCAGTGATGTGTTAAAATGTTTTGTAAGGACCAACCACAAAAACCCCCCCACCATCACTCGATTCATCATTTCAGTTGTGATCTGACTGAACACCAGTCAGGGATGACAGTGTGGAGGTGTTTCTGAGCTGTAGACGTTAGTTGTAGATGGAAAAATGGTAATATAGGGACTAAGGCACAGGTAAGGGGGGTTTCAAAGTCACCTTTTATACGTCAGGCCCATTTTGGATGCTACCCTACCTCATCCTATCCCGTCAGGTCCACCCACTGAGTGTTCCTGCACTGAGTCAGTCCCAGATGTCATTAAGGCCCCGAGCATTACTCATTCATAAACACTGGCTGCGGCTGTCAGTGTCATTAGACTACGAGACTTGGCAGAGAGCTTTCTTTCTGTTCCTGTTACATCATTCATGCTTACCTGACTGGAGCTATTTTTGGACTCAACAGTACTTTGTGCCTCTTGAATACGTAGCACTTCTTTGGAGTATATGCCAACAAAGCAGAATTCAAACACAGGTAAAGATTACCTCTGAAAAACCTGGCTTCTTTCCTGCAGGTCCAGTTTTTCTGCCTGTCTTCATTTGGGCACAAAAACAAGAAGTGTAATGTCTCTGTCAGCAGCTGCAAGAGCTACTGCAGATTTGAGGATATATATGATCCTTCAGACTAACTCACTGTCCCTCTGAATCTTGTCAGCCTCATTTTGTCATTGGATGACTGAGCTCAGCCCATCCACTCCCTACTTTACATTCCCTGACAGTTCAAGCTGAGGGGTTTGCTACATTCCTGTTTTCTTGGCAATCTGCTTAGCTCCCATAATTCTGAGCCTGCTGTGTCAGGGGTACTTCCTGAATGAAGTCTCTGCTAAAAAAAGTAGGACTGCACAAAATTGTCAGGTCTTACAGATTGTGCTGCGCATCCTCTGATTAAAGACAAAAAAGTCAATCACACTGATTTGTTATATCCTTTAAGTCATTTAATCAACATTTTAGCCAAATGATCCAGTGTTAAAACTCTGTGTAGGCTTATTGTTTATGAGTTATGTGTTCATACATGTACAGTTTGTTTTGGGAGCATTATTGTTTGCTTAGATGTTTGTGATCTTGTGGACATTTGTTATTGTAACTCAACTTGTCAGAGAGATGTATGATTGTGTGCCATTATTAAGCTTCAGCTTTCCTCTGTCCAAAATCCAATTTCTCTTCTATTGATCCTCATCATGTACTGATACATTTTCAGGACTGTTTTGTGGTTCGACGTTAGTAAGAAACAGGCTCTGATGTGGTCAGTGGAAAGGACTGTTGACAACATGCAAACACAGAACGTGAGTGTTGGTGTGCTGTTACTGCTGGAGTATGAATGGATGCAAAGATTAATATTTTCATCATAGCTGGAGATGTATGTGAGTGAGTCACTGCAGTTGTGTGTGTGTGTGTGTGTGTGTGTGTGCCTGCTGCTATAACAGCATAGCACTTAAAACTGCAGATTTAGCCTGGGTGTGTTGCATGAAAGAAATATGAAGTAAAAGGAGTGAGGAATAGAAACAAAAAGTCACTTGCTGACTCAGGGCAATTTTGCATCAACTTTTCATTTTGTGGTGCTTTCTATGGTGACTAGCTCTGGTGTGGATGGTCTGTGAAGAGTGTTGTAAAATAAGTCAAGAATTAGTGTTCTTGTCACATTTCTTATGGAGTGATCAGGGGTACAGATTTGCTTATGCAACATACTCAGCTTGTGTTTGCAATCTATTAATACAAAGCTGTGTGTATGACGTGTGGGGAGCTTGCAGAGCATGTCTGTGGGGTGGAGAGGTAGTAGAGCATTAAAAATGTACGTGTGAGTTAAGTCAAAGCTGGTAAAAAGTGCTGCAGAGAGAACGCCAGAGCTTTAACACTGAAAACCCCTCTCACACATTGTGTTTGATAAAGGTCCCCATTGAATGCTTGTACAATAAAGACATTACCAAAGTTAACAGATGGAGTTGGGTGTGTATAGATGTGTAAAATCCTTAATAAGGAAATGGTTTTAAACTTGCTTTTACAACCATCTACAACCACTAAAATCAGAATTCTTGTAGTGATTGTCTGTATAATTTAATTTAATTTGCATGTCTGTAATTTCTGTTTTTCTTTCGGTATCCCACACTGGTAAAGCACATTAGTATAGGTGGCCAGGTTTTTGGAGCATGGTATGTTTCTGTTTTGCCACTGCACTCAGTGCCACCATGTCTCAACCTTATGGCAAATAAGGCAGAGCACCAAGTCCAAACCTGCATAAATAGTTTCAACGCATGTTGTGCGTATACAGTACACATGCTGTCACTCAGCAATGTTCGAAATTAATGTCTCAAATGTCATACTCATCATTCCTCATAGTGTTTTTTTCATTTCCATTTGTGCAGTATGTGTTTTAGTAAGATTCACATAGTCTTTTTTTATTTATCTTGAGCATCCTCTTGCTGCTCCTGCTCTCTGCGTAAAATCCAGAACAGTGGACGCAGAAGTGAAAACAGATGGTCTTTCTGTGTGTGACTTTGTCCCTCTCTGTGTTTCCACAGTGAAGAAAGCCAAACTGGATGGACCCCAAGGTGAGACCTGGGATCCTGGAAATAGAAAGAGGCAGATAACACAGAGGGAGAGATTTGCTGTTATGTGATATAATTATTAAGCCAACGGAGGACACATTACATGCTGCAGCCATGAATGGAAATGAAGGGCTGGGAAGTCGAATAGTGCATAAGATATTCAGTATTCAAAAAACTTTATTAATCCCAGAGGGAAATTGTTTACAATTGTTTACAATGCCACAGTACGTCTGTATCGGCAGGGCTGACTAGGATTACATTAGTATTTTCTAATGCAGATGTGTTTTATTTTAACTCATCTATTTCTTTACCTTCCTCTCATCAACAGAGAAGTTCAACACTTATGTGACTCTAAAGGTACAAAATGTGAAGAGCACAACCATCGCTGTCAGGGGCAACTCGCCCAGCTGGGAGCAAGACTTCATGTTGTGAGTCCTTCGTTTTCTTCTGATAAAACTCTCCTCTTTTACTGTACCTTCTGCTCTTTCACTCTTGCCTCTGCTTTCTCTTTTCATCCTCAGCTCACTGTCAACTCCAGCTGCTTTAGTTGCCCCTCCTTTTACTCCTCCATCAGAAGGAGCCCTTTATTCCTGTGCTGGTTCACATAGCTCTCTATTCATCCACACCTCTGGTTCCAACAACTGCCCCACCCTCTCATCCTCATTCTCATCCTTGGCTCTGTCCCAACTCTTCTCTCCTCTCCTCTGTCACTTTCTTTAAACCCTGCTGCTTGATCTTCATCTGCTCAGCTCCTCCTCCTTTTCTCCTCATTTCAAATTCACCCCCACCTCCCATTCCTTCTTCACTCTAATCCTATTTCTGTTCCGTAGGCACCAGTAGAAGTATTTCCTACTTTTAAAATTAGTTTGTTTAAGCTTGTGTTTCTGTGAATATTGGAATTATAGTACACTGCAGTGACTAAAACATTATGCAACTCGGAGTATTAAGCGTGCAGAGTGATCCAGTATGGTATTGAAGGTGTAGAAGCATATGGGCGATAAATGGTGTGGATCATTTAGTATGTGGGATGCAGCAGGCAGGCTGACTGCAGAGTCCTGTGCATTTGTACGATGTTCGGAGGCGTTAAGCATTGTACTGGAGTTGCATCAGTGAAATTGTGTTATGTAATGTTTGGGCTGCAAAGAGAGCCTCATCTCCCCCCTTCCAACTGTCTATAAATGACTGTGCCCCCTCAGTCACTGCCATGAATCAAACAGGGACTTTTCTTAAAAGGAGTCACCACTGAGACGGGAAATCTAGTCCCCCCCATTTCTTAATTAAAGTTCCCACTTTCTCCCTCCAGGCATGCGATACAATCACCTCCTCCACTGTCTTTATCACACTCTTCTCTTCCCTCCCTTTATTCATCCTTCTCTCTCCCTGTCTCTTTCTTTCTGTCCTGCTTCCTGCTGTCTTGTAAATGCTTTACTTTAGATTCTCTCGGGCTTGTTTCAACAGAGACATGTC
Source organism: Sandelia bainsii (assembly GCA_032362345.1). Classification (NCBI taxonomy): domain Eukaryota; kingdom Metazoa; phylum Chordata; class Actinopteri; order Anabantiformes; family Anabantidae; genus Sandelia; species Sandelia bainsii. The sequence continues at coordinate 8,897,589 of JAUMHL010000010.1, forward strand.
TTCTATTTGTCACAGTGAAACCTGAACATAATTACTGAGTGCCGGTGTTTGTTAGCATTTATCTTTAAACTTTGGTGGAAGAAGTAGTTATTTTCTTCTTTATTTACTTAAGTAAATGTATCAGTGTAACAATTTAATGTAGTCCATATAAAGACCAAAATTAAAGACCTTAAATCAAAAGTAAAAGTACGGAATTGCTATCAGTGAAATAAAGGCTATTTACGATACTTACAAGTATTCATCATACAACACAGAAATCCCTGTTAATAGTTATCATACATTATATTGTATTATAATTTTTTTTTATAGTTATACAAGATCTAAATATCTTACTGTTTTATCAACAGCTTTATGTCATGCATGGATTACTGAATGGGCTTACTGGGCACATGCCCAGAGGTGGACACCTTGGTCTTCACCTGAAATATATTCCATGAACAAAACAACCCAAAACAAAACAACCAAAACAGGACACAAAACAACCCCAGAGAACACTGAAAGACTGCTAACAGATGCACAAAGAGGTGCAAAATGTCATCAAAGACACACTGAATGATCATAAAGCTACACAAAACAACCACAAACACATAAGGCTCATATACTTCCCCAGGGATCCAGTGTGACATAACGTTAAATTGTCTGCACTTATATCGCATACAAACTCACACACTGACGGCAGAGCTGCCATGCAGCTGACCTGACTCACAAGGGGAAACTTGGAGTTCAGTGTCTTGCCCAAGGACATGTCGACATATGACAGGAGGAGCCGGAAATCAAACCACCGATTGATAGACAAATGCTCTATCTCCTGAGCCACAACCACCCACCTATATTCTGTCCATGTTTTGTTTCCTGTCTCTAAATAAGTAACAAATAAATAAAATGTGAAAAAGCAATATTTAAAGAGTTTGTAGTGGAGTAAAAAGGACAATATACAATCTGAAATGTAGTGGAACACAAGTATAAAGTTACATAAAATGGAAATAGTCAAGTAAGTACCTCAAAAATGTACTTAAAATGTATAGTAATTAATGATCACTTACTTACTCTCTTGATTTTTTAACTTTTCTTACTTTCGTTTCTCTTTGTAGTGAAATTAACCGCCTGGACCTTGGTCTGACAGTGGAGATGTGGAACAAAGGGTTAATCTGGGACACAATGGTCGGCACCGTGTGGATTCCACTCAGTAGCATCCGACAGTCAAATGAGGTTTGCCACTCTGCAGGCTGTAGTTGAGCACTCTGTAGTCAGTTGTACTTAAGCGACTCGCAGCAGTGCTACTGGTTTTCATCATGCTCATCTGTCTTTGCAGTGATTTGTTTGTGTGTCAGCTGCAAAATGTCTTTCTGTACACAGGAAGGTCCAGGGGAATGGCTCACACTGGACTCTCAGGTCATCATGACTGATAATGAGATCTGTGGCACCAAAGATCCTACTCTCCACCTGGTGCTTCTCGACACACGCTTCGAACTGCCTCTCGGTGAGAAATCAATACTCACTTCAAAATCAAAGATTTTGAAACTGCAGGAAATCATCATCCCCAGAGGGAAGGGGAAAATGACATGAATAAATTATGTCTCACAGCCAACAGTAATATATGGACACCAATAATTTCTGACTGATTAATTTACCTGACCTATTTTTCAGTGACATGTAATCAAGGCTGTGTGTGTGTATGTGTGTCAGGGAGAAGAGAGTTTGTGTCCTTTCCTCCTCAGTGATCAAGCTGTGTCTCTCTTAGCATTGATTAGGTGTCATTTTCATACTGTTTCCCCTTCCTCTAATCGATATTGTACACCTGACTCCTCGGTTTGTGGACTTCAACTATTTATAGGGTTTGGCTTTAGGACTGTAAGTGTAAAGACCAATTCTTAGTGTCACGGTGTTCTGGTCAGGCCTAAGTATCTTCAGGTCTAGACGTGTTGCTAAAAATGGAAGGAACAGACAGATTTAGGTCAAATAATATTTATAAATCAGTTCTTTTTATCTCACTTTGTCACCATTTGGCTGAAGTTTGCAAAAGAACAAAACTGTTGTAAGCAGAAACTTAAAAACACTATTTTAAGAGCCCATGTAGGTGGAGCTGTTTTTGCTACCTGAGTTTGTCTGGCTTGTTGTTTTCAGATATCCCAGAGGACGAGGCACGGTACTGGGCCAAAAAACTGGAGCAGCTCAACGCCATGAGGGACCAAGATGTGAGCAGTCACCATGTTTGATTTAATACCCCAACATATTTTCACACTTAAAACATGCCAACATGATTAATAACTGTGTCTTACATTACAAGATGACATCCAGCTGTATATAGGTATAACATTTCAAATATCCTCTGTTAATTTCCTGCTAGCCTCTTTTCATTTTTGTGCATTTTTCTTTCGTCTTTCCCCAGTACTCATGCCAGGAGGAGCAGGAACGTCCTCTGCGTGTACCAGGCACACAGTGTTGTAAGTGACCAATCACTGTTTGTACAAACTAGTCTTTTTTTTTGCTTAACAAGAGAATTATCTGTTAAGCTGTTGAGATAAGTAGATTGCTTTAGCCCAGCATGTGCATTAAGCATCTAACCACACATGAGTAGTTGCGTGTTACAGATGAAGAGGGTCTGAATGTAAGGGATCAATAGTGGTATCAGATATCTGTAGGCGAGCTCCTCCAGGTTGCTGCTGTGTTTCACTTATTGGCCCAGTCTGCTGAGCCTGCTGAACCAGCTGTCTGGGGCAGGTGGAAAGACTTGGAGGCTCAGCACTCCCTCTGTTCTCTCTTTCCATTGCGTTATTAGAATGAAAGTATGTTTATGTTTAGACACCAGTGCTGTTCATAGTCTATACTGACATCCTCCTGTTTCATTGCAGGTAACTGGAGTCTGTGGGGAGACCAACAAAGTAAGTGTACATACAATGCAATATTTATTAATTTGGAGAAAAGTTTTAATTGTATTGGTTTTGCAAACCATCACATTAGATTTAAAATGAAACAGTAAGTTTGAGTGTAAAGTGTTTACACTTCAAACTGCAGTTTGAGGATATTTACATGCATATTGGGTTGTGTAGAAGTTTCAATCCTGTTGTTGCCCCCTGCACTGGTCATAAAACTAGAGAAATTAGTAAGTGAATAAGAGTCATACTGTTTACCTCAAACTCCATTAAAGCTGACTGTCAACTTAAAATGGCCTGTTCCCATAAGACATTTTTCTCACATGCTTATACATGCTTATTAGGTAGGTCAGAAAGGTACTCCAGTGCACTCCAGTATGACTCCACCACCCACTATGGTAATAAACATATAGTAGAATGAGAATTATTAGAATTATCACCTTTCGGACAGTTTTAACTTAAAATAAACTGAGAAATTATAACCTTGTAATAGTAGAATTCATGTCGGAACTTCTGTATTGGATTGTGCAGGTGTACCTAATAAAGTGGCCAGTAAGTGTATCCATCCATCCATTAGCTTAACAGCTTTTCCTGCTAAGGGTCACAGGGCTAACCTAACTCAATTTAGAGCAATTTAGAGCCACTAGTTAACTAGCTAACATGCATGTCTTTGGACTGTGGGAGGAAGCTGGAGTGCCTGCAGGAAACCCCTAGCAGGCACAGGGGAGAACATGCAAACCACACTCCACACAGAAAGGCAGGTGGATTTGAAGCCAGGTCTTTCTAGCTGTGAGGCAACAGTGCTAACCACCACACCATCGTGTCACCTGTAGCTATATGTTTATGCTGTCCATCTCTTTAGTCCTTGTTGTGATTAGCAGGTCTTATATAAGTGACTATAAGTGTCTCTCAGACTCACCCACACAACTGCAGAGATTCATCTCAGTTCGCTCAGAGGAAAAAGGGTAAGGGGGGGTTTAATGATAGTCAACCTATGAAGTGAGCAGGACAGAGCAAGTGAGAGAGACGTGTGGGAACACGGATGGAGTGAGAAACAAATTTTAATGCTTTTAATTAGTGTTTACCTACCCACACAAATTAAATTTAAGGTGTAAGTAGTGTCTGCTTCTTCAGAGCCCAAGACAATGATAGATAATGATGAATGATTAATAGATGGTGGTTTCACTTTTTGCTGATTCAGCACTGTTAAAGTGTCTCATCACTTTCCTCTGGGATGGTAATCTGTTCTATGTACACCTCAGAAAAATAAAGCATCTTCTCAGTGAAGATTTATGTTCAGTTGTGATGATGACAATGAGTAGCTGCTGCTGATGTTCATCATGTGTTCACATATGGATGCACACTGAATAACCTTTATGGGTCTGATAGGGTTTCACTATCTGTAATTAGCATTTTACTAAAAGATAGTTTCAGCGCTCATTACCACCTCTTATCTCTTTGCCACATGACAGTTCTCAATTGGGATCATCACTTTAATGGTGCTCTTTTGTCATTTTCTAAAAGTATTAAACTCCCGTCTTTCCCCTGTTTCTATACTCTGTAACTTACAGTAAAATACCAATAATGCTTTTCTTGTGCCATTTCTGTATGTTTCTCTCTGTAGATGAGGATCCAGATAGTGCCGTGGACGACAGGGACAGTGATTATCGCAGTGAAACCAGTAACAGCATCCCCCCTCCCTACTATAGCACATCTCAGCCCAATGCTTCTGTCCACCAATATCCCATCAGCCACCAGCACCGCAGCTCCAGAAGCTTCTCCTACCCATGCTCGGGAAATAGCCATGAACTCGACTATCATCATCAGAGGACTGTCAGGTGTGTGTCAGAGTAATTAGTTCCCAAATGAATGATTATCTTATCTTAAAACAGCAAATTCTGACATTGGACCTAGAACCAGAAAATGGTGAATGTAAGTGCACTTCAGCTAAATTCAGTACACTCAGAAGTACAAAGCCTGCATCACAGCTTGCTGTGCATGTGTCTGCAGGCTAGTTGAACAGCCCTGCCCACCACAACATTAAAACCAACAGGTGGTGGTGGTATTAATTTAATGAATGAATATGGTCAGTGAAATTCTGCCATGCAGTGTGTATGTACAGTATGTAAGTCCCTCCTTGACCAAGTGCTGTTTGTCTTTCAGAGTTGTTTACAATACGGTTACATTTCTCAGCATTTATTGACTTCTCTCTGACAGACTAGGGATGACACCATGCATCCTTCCACCTCTTGCTTTATGAATAATTCAACTGGCAATCTGATGGTCAATACTGCACATAAGATTAGCTGCTTGTGTGAGTGTATTGGACAGGATAACTCGCTTACACCCCTACCCATTCTTCTTCATCTCCTCATCTCAGCTCTCTATATTCCCTCCCTCCCTGCCCTCTCGCCTTCCATTTTGACTCTATACTCACCACTCCCTTCCTGTCTTCACTATCTCCCTCTGCCCTCATCCATTCCTCTCTGTGCTTCTGTTCTGTTTTTAATAGCCCCATTTATCAAGGTGTATAAATAGTTTTTCCCTGTTTGTTGCATTTCTGGATGCCTGTTCTTTTACTTTTGTCAGCTTTGTATAGGCCTGTTCTGTTCTATATTCTCACTGCTTGTCTGCTACTCTTGTATCTCCAGTGCTTTTCATCGATTAGCTATCAGCATTATTCGTAGCCACCCCAAGACATGTAGAAAAAGTTTTTAGTAGGGCTATCTGATAGAGTAATGGCCATAAAGTGCTCTAGTAAAGTGCTCTGTAAGCAGTTTTAAGATTATTGTTCATAAAAGATAGGTTAAACCTTTTATATTACACATGTGTACATGTTCATTAGTATGCATGCAATAATAACCTGAATGAAAGTGTATCTGTATTCATAATAAAGCGTATTTATCTTTAGTCCTTTAATAATTAGTCTCCTCTCTCCAGTCCCACGGGGAGCTATGCATCGTCTGCAGAGCTAAGTCGGTGCAGCAGTCAGCTGAGCGAGGAGGACTATGGTGGTGAGTATGGAGAAAGAGATCCTTATGACGAGAATGACTCCTACCACTCCTGCCACTCCTCAGTTAGTTACAGTAAAGGCTCTCCAGACTGGGACCCTGATGAGACTCAGGGGGCATACAGCGATGAGGGTGGCTACAGCAAAGATGGAGGAGAGGAGAGAGCACTGTATGAGGAGGATGATGGAGGGCTGTATGAGGGAGAAGAGGAGGGGCTCTATGAGGATGAGGACATGATGTATGATGATGAAGATTTGTACAATTTGGACGGAACCCTCAGTGAAGACATTGAGCCTCCATTCACCCCCACACCAACATCAACTGCACCACCAACTCTTGATGTAACCATCTCCAGACCTCCTTTAGAGAAACAACCCTGCTTAAATCAACAGCAGCCCCCTACTCAACCCCCTGATCAAGCTCATCCTCCTGGCATGACCCCAACAGCACAGCCCCCCTCTGGTCAACCAACAGCTCAACCACCTAAACAGCCCCAGCCCCAAACACAGCCTCAGCCCCAACCAGCCCCATCTGCCACTTCCTTCTTCTCGATGGCAAAACCTCTAACAGCTGCAGTGACGGGCTTGGCCTCTAGTTTTCTCTCTTCGGTTCCCACTGCCCAGCCTGCACAGTCTCATCCTCCAGTCTCAGCCGTATCTCAACAACAACAGTCTGCTGCAGCCAACTCTGTCCCTCCATCCCATCCAGCCACCATGGCTAACTCAGCCTCCCAGGCCCCCTCCACTACCACACGTCCTTCCTCCCAACAGACCCTGTCCTCTGCACAGTCCCAGTCCCAACCCAATGGCCCGACCACACAGTCAGCTGCCCCTGAGGACCATGCTTTCCAAGTGGAAGAAGATCCATGGCTAGAGGAGGAAATGATGTTGGAGAAGGAGGCCAGGACACCTCCTGTGCAGCCAGATGAGAAGCTCCCCACAGAGGAGAAGGAGGAGAATTTTGGCGAGGCCAGACTACCAACGCCAGTAGAGGAAAAAGAAATGCCTCCTGAGAGGTATGAACGAAGGGAATGAGATTAATGAACTGAATCAACAACAAAAAAAGACAGGAAAAGAAGCAATACTTTCAAGAAATACATTTCCCCAATCCTTAAAAAAGTATATGTTCTGCTAAAATCTATTTTTTTCTTTTTCTATCAGTCCTCCAGTCATAGAGGAGCCCAAAGAGCCAGTAGATCCAGCAGTCAGAGCCAAAGAGAACTGGCTAAGGCTCTACAACAAGGTCTTAGAGCAGGTTCGGGAGGTAAGCCACAAGTTTATCCAAGTCTCAACTCTGGTTTGAACTCCACAACACAATCCAAATTCCAGTCTAGTCATCCACTCCCAGAGCTACAGGCCACATTCAGTTCCACTCTCTAATCTAAAAGATACACCTGAGTTCAAGAGACTTTAAAAGTGTCTACCAAGTCTTTGAAATATGTATGTGTAGTGCATTATTTATGTGCAAAGACAGGGTACAGTTCTTCAGTTCTATTTTGATAGTGTTTTTTGCTGGACACCAAAAGCAGACTTGTGTTTCATACTCTATAATTGATACCTTATGGTGTTCTTAAAATAAAAATACTGCACATACAGAAAACCTTTTATTTCAGTTTGTGTGCAGCAGCACATCACTTCTGGGCAAGATTTCTTGATTTAGTTGTGCACATTGAGTTTTGCTTGGTCAGTTTTCACTTGCATATACTGTTCATATATTTTGTTGCTGTTCATTACGTTTGAATTCAGTTGTTCAGACAATTAATCACTTGCTTTGCTTTGTTTATGTTGATGTGTGTCGCGTTGCGTTTTTGTGCACTTGGCTTCCCTTTGTTTGTTTGTGCCAACCCACGTTTTCTTTCCAGTTTCATGTCATTGCCATAGCGACACTCACATGCACTATGCTCGGCCATCATTGGAGCATGCTGACAGGTAGGTACACTGGTTACTTGTGAGAAAGAAGGAAATGTGTGCAACAGACATCTCGTTGATTTCATCACTGTGCATAAATGGGCACCTTCACTCTGCTCATTCATTTTCACATCAATTTGAGCTTTTTTGCTTTACTGCTGTGCTACAGTCTGGTTATAAGCCCCACTGTGTCTCATTCTCCAAAAACATATTTGATGTCAAATTTTATCCAAAGCATTTTGCATAGTTACATAACCAGCTTGTGTACTTTCTAATGTAATACATACATATGGATAACATTTACTGACTAACATCTTTCACTTTAATTCAGAATTATGCTAGACTATAGATGATATGTCTTTGCAAATTCCATTAGCTTTATTTTGCAGTTATACAAATTGAGTGATATAATAACACATAAATAGGATGGACGTTTAGATGTGAAGGTCCTGATAAAGTAGTTTCATAGTGGGTCATCTTTATACAAGATAGTATGAAGGCTAGAAAAGGCTGCAGGGACAAACTTAAGATAGCTTGTTTCATCATCTGATGTTGCCTCTCTTTCTCTCTCAGGCTCGTGGAGAGACCTCCAGCTCGCTGTGGTTTGGTAAAGGAGGGTGAGTGTCAGTTTCTCAAATGATGCACCTTCTTTTGAAAACATGAAACACACTAAATCACACAGAGTATAGATGAAATTAATACAATAAATCTAATGAACTCATTTATTATTATCCTCAGATCATCACCAATGCTGCTCTATAAAACACCCTTTAGTCTGGGAATCCTCTGTTCAGTTTTATTCTGATGCACAAGCTCATTCAGCTCATGGCACTTGGCCAGTGTGTATTGAACAGTGTTGGGGTGCCCTGACTTAGCTGGCAGGTCATTTGTGGATGAGGCAGACCTCAGAGTAAATCCAAGGATGCATACTGAATAAGTTAGCCAAATAGAAACCCAGCCATTATATCCAGTGTGTGGCATGTCATTCCCACGGTTTGAGATGAGGCAGTCTGTGTAATTAAACTCTTTGGTGAAGTATTTGACTGCAGTAGCAGTAGAAACACTCAAATCACTCCCACAGCAGCAAAACACAATTTCATAGTAAGAAATTTTGGCAAATGGAATCACAGTAAATACAACAGTAACAGTAAACAATAAACATTGATGAGTAAACTGTTTATATGAATGTATAATGTTCTTTTCTTATTCAGAATGGGAGGTGCACTCTACAGTATTGACAGCATGCCTGACCTACGCAAGAGGAAAGCGATTCCTCTTGTCAGAGATCTGGTGAGAAGCAAGCACACACACACAATACAGTAAAAAAAAAGAGCACACTAATCTTGTGGGGTACCCTGGAGTATTTTTTGTTGCAGACATTAAGGCAGTTATTTCTTTTTCTGGCTCTTATACTCGTAGTTACTTTTTATTTTTCTGAAAACATCTGAAAATGCTTTCACTTTTTCTGTCCTCCGCAGCATATCATTGTTTATTAACCAAAACCAAAATACTCATAGAGGCGACTCATGTTGAGTTGTGATTTTTGCCCCTCCCACAGCTGTGTCACATGTATGATTCAGTTTGTATAGTGTAAATGTAGTGTAGTGTAAATGTCATAAAATGTATTAAATAAGTTAGTGGCACTTTTCCAGAGGTTATAGTATACCCGGCAGATACATAAGGATGTGATGTGACCATACATACGCACAAACAGCATCATAAATACTTCTACAGCTCATTGAAATTCCTAAATTTTTCTTTTCTACTTGCTTTCTCCCCTTTTCTGTTTGGCGCTGCCTGGCCTCATTAGGCGATGGTGAGTACTTGTTTGTCCCTTACAGAAATCAAATATAAATCAGAAACACTTTAACTCATATTCGAACATAAACACTTTTCTATTTTTCCAACTTGTTCCCAGTCTCTAGTACAGAACTCTCGTAAAGCTGGAATCACATCAGCCATGGCTTCCACCACGCTCGGCAATGAAGAGCTGGTGAGTCTCCTTTCTCAAAGTTCAGATTGTTCCTACATCTAATCACTGGTATCACACTTTCATATCATTTCTCTATGCCACTTGCAGAAGAGTCATGTCTATAAAAAGACTCTGCAGGCTCTGATCTACCCCATCTCCTCCACTACACCACACAATTTTGAGGTCTGGACGGCCACCACCCCCACCTACTGCTACGAGTGTGAGGGGCTGCTATGGGGTATTGCCCGACAAGGCATGCGCTGCTCTGAGTGCGGAGTGAAATGCCACGAGAAATGCCAGGATCTGCTCAATGCAGACTGTCTGCAGAGTAAGGACACACACTTTTTTGTCCACATGCACACACATTTCAACATCTTTTTTTTGTGCATCTATTTTTACTCAGGTATACACACCCAGCTCTCCTCAAAAACCTGAACTTATTTTAGCTTCTCTCCCCTGTATCCTTCTGCCTGATTGACATCCCATTATTCTTGCCCTCTATCCACTCTTACATTCTCCTCCCCCTTCCTTTCCAATTTGTCTCATGAGTAATGTGCTGTCATACCCCTGCCGTTCTACTCTCTCTCTTCTACTACTTCTACTTCTCTCGCCTTGCATCCATACTGTTTTGTCTAATTCACCTCCACAAGGGGTGACTTATCCAATTCCCATACTGATTTTGGAGTCAATCTATGCAATGCATAATTCATCGCTCTCCTGTATTTGAACAGCCTTGTAAGATCTTGGTGCCAAAACCTCTATTGGTCTTGTACCCTCCGACTATCTACGTTTTCCTGAACAGAGCAGTGTTAAAGTGGAAACAGTTTCAGCCTTATTGTTGAGAGGTTTGGGGTGTGATCCCTAGCCAAGAAATGTCAAAGACTTTCACTTTTGATCTGATGTTATAACCTGGAACTTAGGAGCTATTTGCTATATTGCAATTTAAATTACACAATAGCACCTATTCTTCCTACATCCCTCTCTTCATAAATTTAATTAGGAGCTGCAGAGAAGAGCTCCAAGCATGGGGCAGAGGACCGAACTCAGAACATAATCATGGTCCTGAAGGACCGCATGAAGATCAGAGAGAGGAACAAACCAGAGATCTTTGAGCTGATACAGGAAGTGTTTGGGCTTGACAAAGCAACACACGCCACACACATGAAGCAGATCAAGCAGAGTGTGCTTGATGGGACATCCAAATGGTCAGCGAAGATCAGCATCACTGGTCAGTTTTTCAATATCTGATTATTATTATTGTTACAGTTACAGCCATCATGCCTTGTAATAATGTTGTTGTTTCTCTTATTTTAATTAGAAAACGATTTTCTGACACAATGTATATATTAAAAAGAGACTTGAGTTGAATAATAGGAGGTGTCTTCTCAGATATCTGTCAATGTCTCTTGTCCCTTCCTCAGTGGTATGTGCTCAGGGCCTCCAGGCTAAGGATAAAACAGGCTCCAGTGACCCATATGTCACTGTTCAAGTTGGGAAGACCAAGAAAAGAACCAAGACCATCTACGGCAACCTCAACCCTATCTGGGAAGAAAGCTTCCACTTGTGAGTATCATGGGGAGCTTGTTGGAAAGTATCCAAAAGAGGCACTAAATGACCAGTAGACACAATACAACTTAAGACCAACACAAAATGGCAAAAACATACAACATAAAAATAATTAAAAAAAAGACACAAAATCACCAAAAACAAAAACAATCTGTCCAAAAGTAGACATTAAATAACTAAAACCAGACGTAGAATAAGCAAAAACACAAGCTGACTCAAAACACCAAAAAGAAAAGGTGGGGGCTTGTGATACTATGTGATACTTAATAAGCGAAATGAGTGTATTTTCCCTCAGTTTCTCCACCATCACAAGCTGATCCTCTGCATCACACTTGTTTGTTTCCATTTTCTATCACTGCCTCACCCAGCGAATGCCACAACTCATCTGACCGCATCAAGGTTCGTGTGTGGGACGAGGACGACGACATCAAGTCTCGTGTGAAACAGAGGTTCAAACGTGAGAGTGATGACTTCCTGGGTCAAACCATTATTGAAGTGCGCACTCTGAGCGGAGAGATGGATGTTTGGTACAACCTGGGTGAGTTTTTTCAAGATAAGGGAAAAGGTGATTGAAAGTTAAAGATGGAGGAAATGAGCAGCAAGTTACACAGAGATAAGAGAACAAGAAACACATAATTGAAGTGCTTGTCTCTTGTAGATAAAACAGATTTCAGCCAACTAAGGAGGCATGTAAATCTTACTTTAATCTAACAGATAAGAGAACAGATAAGTCTGCAGTGTCTGGGGCCATCAGGATGCACATAAGTGTGGAGATCAAAGGAGAAGAGACGGTGGCTCCTTATCATGTCCAGTACACCTGTCTACATGAGGTGGGTCTGACTGGGCATTTAGTGAAAACCTTCTAAATGTTGTGATTGTTTGCACCTGAAATAAAACATTAAATATGCAAGAGTAGCCTACTATACTGAGTTAATTAGTTCCAGACAATTTAATTCACATTAACACAATCAATCACCTTGTAAATGTTCAGTTTTCCTTCTTTTCCTAAAAGGTAAATTGCCAACATTACCTTTGTGCAGTTGGCATCATCAGTAATTAAGATAAGATAAGATAAGATAAACCTTTATTAGTCCCACAAGTGGGAAATTTGCATTGTTACGGCAGTACAAGGGTAAGAGCAGCAGAGAGTTAAGCTACAAGTAAGGTAAAAAGTATATATTTACAATTAGTGAATATTTACAACTAGTATACAAAGTATAATATAATATATAAAAAAGAAACACGGGAAAAAATATTGCACAGAAACATATTGCACAGAGGACTGTTGCACACAGAGAATATTGCACGTAAGAGGATTTCACTTGTCAGTCCATCGTGTTTGAATGTGTGTGTATGTTTTTGTGTGTGTGTGTGTGTGTGTGTGTGGTCAGCTGCAAGATGTTGGTTGTACAGTCTGACAGCAGCTGGAAGGAAAGTCTGGAGTTATTGAACTATTGTCATCATTTTATCCCTGGATATGGGACACGCATGGACACAGTGTCACACACAGTTTTATATATAGTCCCACTACACTGCAGAATTGTAGGAAGAGGCATCACTACCCTAAAATTATTAAAGCACTGGGAAACAGCCTTGGCAGTCAGCTGTGTTCACATCCTGAATCAAGCTGCAGCATGGATGCAGCTTTGTGTAGCACTGTGTTATCTTAATCACTCTGATCTCATGTAACTTCTATGTAGCTTCTCCCTGGCAGTATAAAAATTCCTTCAGCTAATGTCATACTAAAACTACTAAAATATATTTACCTGTCCTTTCTCTGTGTTAAGCATCTGTTCCAGTACACCACTGAGGAGCAGAATGGTGGCGTAGTGAAGATCCCTGACGCCAAAGGGGACGATGCCTGGAAGGTGTATTTTGATGAGACGGCTCAGGAGATAGTGGACGAGTTTGCCATGAGATACGGAGTAGAATCCATCTACCAGGCCATGACGTCAGTCCCTTTAACATTACACTGAATGTTACATTAATTAGAGGACATCAAATACAGAGTTAGAGTTATTGATTTGAAATAGATTAACCTTACATGGACAGTTAGACGAGATATAGCCATCGTTACAGGGGTTTCAGGAGCGAGTAAATGTACTAAATGTTTGTCTTTCACCACCACCCCAACAGCCACTTTGCCTGCTTGTCATCCAAGTACATGTGCCCAGGAGTGCCAGCAGTGATGAGCACCCTGCTGGCCAACATCAATGCTTACTACGCCCACACCACCCAGTCCTCCAACAATGTTTCTGCCTCTGACAGATTTGCTGCATCAAACTTTGGCGTGAGTCTCTGAGAAATTCATATTTTGCCCCTCTCTAAAGACGTTACTACTGTACTATAAGAGGTCTTATATTGTAACTGGAAAATGTTGCTGTATACTTACTGTATATCAGTAGCTGCTGGTCCCTCTGGGGCTGTAGATGAAAGTCAGTTTAATGGAGCCCTGCCTACTTCCAAACATCCAATCAGCTGAGCCTCATCAAATTTGGCCTCGGGTTTGTGTAGTCAGTGGTGTGTTTCTGAACAGTTTGTTATGTTGTGTGTCTTTTCCTGTTTAGAAAGAGAGGTTTGTCAAACTGCTGGATCAGCTGCACAACTCCTTGAGGATTGACTTGTCTATGTACCGGGTACTGACTGTTTCTCTCTATTATCACAAATTCAAAAACATTTTGTGTCTAAACTACTTACTGCTATTATTCTCTTGAGCGTCTCTCTCTTCTCTCTCTTGCTCTTCATAAGCAACCTTATATTGGCGAAATCTGTTTGTGCTATTTTTCTGTGTACATGTGTGGGTATGTCTAGTGTCTGAGATTAAATGTCACTGCTTACATGTATTTTCTTTATCTTACTACCTGTAGAAAGAGTACACATTTGTGCTGTTTCAAATCATTACTTTGTGTTTCTGAATGTACTTTCAGAATAACTTCCCTGCCAGCAGTCCTGAAAGACTACAAGATCTTAAATCTACTGTTGATCTCTTGACTAGTATAACATTCTTCAGGATGAAGGTAAGAATGAATGAAAGTTTTCTTTTCTTTTTTTCTTTTCTTTTCTTTTCTTTCTCAGCACATCACTAGAAGATAATAGAACAAATTTTCAGCACTTTCTGGAAGGTAGCCTGAGGCACAAACTGAGAATCAGCTTAACATTACCCTATCCAAACTAAAGCTATTACTATAAAACTGTTTGTGCGTTTGTTTGTGTGTGTGTATGTGTGCGTGTGTGTGTGTAATGTATGTTAGTCTGATTTGTGCAGCTCACTGAGTTTATGAGTTAAATTTGCAGTGAGATAACCCCCTGCCGAGACTGTGTTTGTGTCTGCCTGTCACACTTTCAGAGGTTTTCGACTCAACCATATGTTGTGTAACATTTGTGTTCAGGTCCAGGAGCTGCAGAGTCCCCCCAGGGCGAGCCAGGTGGTGAAGGACTGCGTGAAAGCCTGTCTTAACTCCACCTATGAGTACATTTTCAATAACTGCCACGACCTCTACAACAGGGAATATCAGACAGACCCTGTAAGTCTGTGTGTGTGTGCAGATGTTGTCATTGCAGTATCCCAGTTTTTTTATTCTGTGCTCCCACTTTGCTGATACAAATACATTTTTGATTGATACAGCTGGTAAGACATGAATCTCTAAACTCTTTCTGTCTCCAGTCAAAGGCAGTCCCTCCAGATGAGCAGGGTCCCAGCATCAAAAACCTGGACTTCTGGTCCAAACTCATCACTCTCATCGTCTCCATCATAGAGGAGGACAAAAACTCCTACACTCCCTGCCTTAATCAGTGAGTTTCTAGTTTCCCTATATAATTCCCCTATGTTGAACTTGAATTCCCTAATTCAAGTTCAAGGTCAGTTTAGGGGAATTTAAGGCTTTGTGAGACAACAGCTTAATGAGATTTTACAAAGCTATAGAATATGAGGAGGGATCAGAGCATTAAGAGAAATAGAAATAAGCTAAAGAGTCAAAGTGCCTTAGTTTGAAATCAAAGTCCAGTCAGTTAATGGAAATAAATAAAATAAAAAACTGACAGTATCTAACAATATTGGAGATAGTTTGGATTTGTGTCCCATGCCACTTTTTAAAGTTTTTTTAGAAGAGGATTATAATGTCTAATTATATACTTTCCTTGTACTGTTTTCTTTCTCTGGCACAAAGCAAATGCATACAGGGGAAACACTGGCAGAATTGTCTTGTTAAATAAGTACTATACTATAAAAGATTACTAATACTGGATACAGAGCTTTATTTAAGCCTGATTACTGCCTTTTATAGGTTTCCCCAGGAACTAAATGTGGGCAAGATCAGCGCAGAGGTCATGTGGAATATGTTTGCACAAGATATGAAATATGCCATGGAGGGTAAGTTTTTTGTGTGTGTGGATTCGATGGAGGCCTGAAAAAGAGTGTCATTATCAATTTGTGTTGTGTTTTTTTAATGTGTAAACACTACAAACTTTCTCTTTGATACAGAGCACGAGAAGCACCGCTTGTGTAAAAGTGCAGACTATATGAACTTGCACTTCAAGGTGAAGTGGCTCTATAATGAGTATTGTAAGGATCTGCCCACTTTCCAGAAGCATGTACCTGATTATCCAGCGTAAGTATCTTCTAAATAACATGCAGTTTTCTGTCCTACATTTAGTGCTATTTCACAAAGACTCAGGTTGCCTCTTCTCATTCTTGTTCTGCAGCTGGTTTGAGCCATTTGTCATTATGTGGTTGGATGAAAATGAAGAAGTGTCCAGAGACTTTCTCCATGGAGCCCTGGAGAGGGACAAAAAGGATGGGGTAACTGTTTTTTTCTATTAATTTAATGCATGTCATTTGAATTACATACAGGCTTTATGCTCTGCAAAGATGTTGGTAGATTTAAATTGACCATACAGACATGACAGTGATATTGATATTACTTTGTCTAGAAAGAGGAATAGACTAAGTGTATTTATTTAAATGTCAAACTATCCCTTTAACCAGCAAAGCCAGATTTCAACAACACGGTCTGCAGAAAAAATGTGGAGCAAAGAACTCTAAAAAAAACTAAAGAAACAGATGGCAGTTCAGTGATACAAAGGTTTTACTAATTTCAATAATCAAATCCTGCTGAGATATCAATAAAACATATTTTGAATGCTTACATTTGACCTCCTACCTGCAGCAACCCTCCAAAAAAAATGTATTCATGTACTTCTCATGCAAATTGAAAAGGTTCACATTTTCCCTCCTGACTCAGCACATTCCAGGCTGAGAAGAGCATTTTGAAGGCCTCAGGGCAATCAATAATGACTAAATACCAAAGGCAAATGGAAAAAAATAACTTAGCTGCAGAAAAGAGCAGATGCTACAGCACAAGTCAATGTACACACACATATACCACTCAGCGACTCACACTCTCAGCCTCACTCACGCCTACATATCCACATTGCAATAAGGTCGATACAGAGCAGCTGAAGACTCTCCCAACTCATATGTCAGAGATCCTTTGGGTCCAATTACTGTCACCTGAGGCTGCTTCTGCTTTCCTGTATAAGAGAAACAGCACTCCCCAGGCCTAACACATATCATAACACTACTCACTTCTGGGCTAATGGCCGAACTGTTAATGAGGGACCTGCTCCTCATCATAACTCTCTGATCACCTCCATCGCTCTCATACAAATACTTATACTTTCACAGAAATCGCTTCACAGATATTTTGACTGAGTCACATTCTTTTGCTGAAGAGGGCTCAGTTTCACTTTCAGAGATCATCACTGTTCTGTGGAATCAGCAAAGAGAAACAGCTTCTCATACTTTTCCCTGTGGTCCCGTTCTTTCTTCTTGTTTCTCAGTTCCAGGTCACATCAGAGCACGCTTTGTTCTCCTGCTCAGTGGTGGATGTGTTCTCTCAGCTCAATCAGAGCTTTGAAATCATCCGCAAACTGGAGTGTCCCGACCCTCAGATTGTTGGCAATTACATGAAGAGATTTGCCAAGGTGACTTTTACCTACTCATGCTCATACTGAGCACTCACTCTACCATAATATATATATATTTATGTGTAATTTCTCTGTGCAATTTTGCACTTATTCCTTTCTTTTATTTTTGTTTTTTTTCCTCTTAGACTATCGGCAATGTCCTGTTGTCTTATGCTGACATCATAGCAAAGGACTTCCCAAATCATGTCAAGAAGGAGAAAGTGGTAGGTGTTTGAGATGTGTGAGTAGAAGAAGTGACAGATTTAATAATTTAATTTGAGCTCCATCAGGACTTTTTAAGATGTACTCAGTTTGGTGTACGTGATCAGGTTGATTAATTTCAGCACGATAAAGCCCTCTTCAATGTACTAGCCATGCATCAAAGTTGTGTAATTAGCTGAATGTGGTGCACTCCCAGAGAGACCAGGAACCCCCAGAAGAGCAGTAATTATGAAAAGAACTCCTGCTTCTCCTGCCCTGCTTCACTAACAGTGTTTTTGCCAAAAAAGCAATAAAAACATGAGATGGACTATCCTTGATTGATTACAATAAAAAGTTGGGGAGCAGATGGAGGAAAGGGAGAGAAAAGTGCGTGTGTATGTGTGTATGTAACGATTTTTCTCTTTCTTCCCTCAGCCATGTATCATCATCAATAACATCCAGCAGCTCAGAGTTCAGTTGGAGAAGATGTTTGAGGCCATGGGAGGCAAAGATGTAAGTCTCCATACATGTTGTTAATGTTGTGATTATTATGACACTTGTATTAATGTTATTCATACTCTTCCAGCTCAATGTGGAGGCTAGTGACTTCCTCAAGGAGCTGCAGAACAAACTCAACAACGTCATGGATGACCTGAGCCACATCTTTGCAGTAAGGTGGGTGTGTTTATTCAATTTGAACCTGGAACTAAGAGACACGGCAGCTGGATTCTCCAGCTGTCTTTTTTTTTTTTTTTTCATTTTTTCATTTTTTATTGTTTGTGTTTGTTGTTGTAGCTTCCAACCTCAGATTGAGGACAACGTGAGGCAGATGGGAGACATCCTAGCTCAAGTCAAAGGACAGACTGTCCCAGCAAACGGCAGCGTGGTTCAAGAGGCTGACAACGTCCTGCAGCCCATCATGGACTTCCTGGACAGCAAGTAAGTACAGCTGGATTTAAAACATCAGCACTAAGGACTTCCACTTTCAGTTGGTCAGATTTATATTTTAGGTTACTGTTTCTCAGATATTTAAGATAATAATCAGAAAAAATGCTGATTTTACACTAATTGGCTGCTTTTGCTATTAATACATTCAGTATTTTGTAAAATGAACAAATTATTTGTGTCAAAAAAGTATATAATCTTCACACAACTGAAGAAAGATGTCAAAACTAAAAAGCTTTAATGCCTTTATGAGCAAATGAAAATATGAGTATGATATCATTAAATTGTGTTGTTTTGTGTTTCAGCCTGTCGCTTTTTGCTAAGATCTGTGAGAAGACAGTTCTGAAGAGAGTACTGAAGGAGCTGTGGAAACTGGTGATGAACACAATGGAAAAAACAATTGTGCTTCCAACACTTACTGACCAGACGGTATGTAAGATAAAATAAAGTTCACTTATTACTTCACCTTTTTCTCCTCCTCTGCTTCTGAGTTTTGGTGCTTTTCATTGCTGTCTTTCATTGTGATTGTACATTAACACGTCTGTCCTGCCATTATCCCATTTTCTCTCCTAACCTTCTTAGGTTATTGTAAGTATGTGTGTGTTTGTGTGCAGCCTCTCTTAGCATGAGGAAACATTACTTAACACCATCATCTGTAGCCTTAGCCACTCTTTTTTGCAATTCTTTCTCTTCTGTGAATATCAAATGAAAAGACAACACCTGGTCATGAGTCCTTGCAGTACTTCTTTTTGCAGTAGTCCTTTTTTTATTTAAAATATAATTTCACAAAGTTTTCCCACCAGTCTACATTATGAGAATACAAAACCTAAAACTTGTAGTTTTTCTCCCCTTAACTCTTCATCTGCAGCTGTCTGTCCTCACTGAATTTTAAAGCTCACTTTTCACTTTACGTATCACCTCCTCGTCTCTTAAAGACCATACTTTATACACTGCATTCACTGCTGTGTCTGTCTGTCTCTCTTTACCAGGGCACGCAGATGATCTTCAATGCTGCTAAGGAGTTGGGTCAGCTTTCTAAGCTCAAGGTGATGAAAATAGAAGACAGCAACAATGCAAAATACCTAACAAATGCATGTAGCTAAAATATAGGCTACGGTTTATCGGTAACTGTGGTGAAGACTGACACATTTTTTTCATCTGTTCTGTAGGAGCACATGGGTCGAGAGGAGGCCAAAGCTCTTACTCCTAAACAGTGTGCAGTGATAGAGCTGGCACTGGACACTATTAAGGTATTGTACTGTATTCAGTGTTACACAAAGAGAAAAATGTCTTCTCCCTGACTTAGCTTTTTTGCTTGCTTTTTACTTCACTTGTAATTAGCTTTGAATAAAAGCCAAATTACTAAACGTAAATGTAGCCTGATAAATAAATTTGTAATTGAATACACTTGCTGCACTGCACTACAGCGACTACTACTTTTTTAAATTAGTGCAGGTTTAGAGGTATTTGAGTTACCAAACCAGCCTCAAACCATCATGTCTTTGCTGTATAACTCCGAAGCTGGCGATGTTGTTCCACACTACAAGGCCGTTTTATCACATTTATCCTTTAGAGCTCCTTGCTTCATACCCTCTGTCTGTCTGCTTGCCATTTACCCATCTACAATTTGTATTTCATGTCTCTTACACAGCAATACTTCCATGCTGGTGGCGTCGGCCTGAAGAAAACCTTCTTGGAAAAGAGTCCGGACCTGCAGTCTCTGCGCTACGCCTTGTCTCTCTACACCCAGGCCACAGACAAACTCATCAGGAAGTTTGTTCTCTCACAGAATGCTCAGAGTATGACTTCAAAAAGCACACACACACACACAAACATACATGCATGTCAATCAGTATGGTCAAACAATTTCACACAAAAATGCATTCAAAGAGCTCCACTGGTTATTGCTGTTACTACAGCTTATGGGATTAAAAAGAATAATTTGTTTACAGTGTTGGGAAAAAAAATTTATTCATTGCTTCAGTGAGTTACAGCAGTAATACATGTAGAATACTGTTTGCATTTTCTGGTATCAGCTGTATTAAGTGTGTAACTTCAAATGTTCACAGAAGGACAATAGATCAGCAGAAAGTGAAAAATAGGACAAAGTAGTTGTCAAAATATTAGAACCAGGGGAGTAGCTGTGACCCACTTTTTAGCCAGCAGTGTTAAAAAAGTTGATTTTATGCCTTCTACATGTTGTGCTAATAAATATCTTTCCTATCTTTTAATACTGATTTTCTTTTGTCTCCTCTCAGTCCATGAGGGAAAAGGGATCAGATACACTGCAAATGAAGACACACCACCAGAGAAAGGTATGTCTCAACAGTTATATAAATCTACATGTCCCCCAGAGCAACCCACCACATCAGTTGTTCTCAGACATCAGTGTGATCAAACGGCCACAACTACAGATAACCCAAGACCGTGAGCAGTGTCAGCCCTTCGCTTTCCCTCCGCCTTTTATTTTTCCTTCCCTTTTTACTCTCCTGTGTGAGATCATTTTAATCAACTGACTAAGAGATATGACTTAATATAACTTATGCACAGCACTATTTGAGGTAGATGAAGCTTGTGGTATATTTTGTAATATAGTTAGAGGCAAACAGCAGTAAAACAGCATTTAAAAACTGGGGGAGTGGAGATCAAGGTGGTAGGATGTGAAAAATAAATAACACATTGTGTCAGCTAACAGAAGCGCTCCACAAAATTGTGTTGCAGTTCATCTACATTTCCTTTTTCCTTTAGCATCAATAGAGTCAAGAACGAATTACCAGCTATTACTGCATTACAGTTTGCTATTTGCTCAGCATTAGAACTGGCACAAAAGCTGCTTTACCCAGCCAAGTCCTGCCCATCTGATTATAACACAAAACCTGTTTGTGTGTGTGTGTGTGTGTGTAGTTTTTACCCGGTTTTACATTTAATTTGCAAACTGCTGATGTATCCCAATTGTTTAAGTCATATATCTCAGTTGTGCTACATCTTGGTTTTGCACTGCAAAACCATCAGTTATGGCTCTCTGAAGACAAAAGGACAAAAATACACTCTCTCTCTCTCTCTAGCTCACTCCCATGCACCAATCAACCACTTACTGAGTGTGTCTTTACAGCATCAGGAGTGGATGCAGTTGGCGAGGTGGTCATGAATGTGGATATCTTGCCCCAGCCTAACGGAGAACACAAGATCAGTGTCAAAGGTAAAAAAAAGAGCACTCTGCTTTACTGTCCCTTTAAGTCCCTATTGTTTCCTTCTGGTCTCTTACCTTCTTTCTTTGCTTAACATAACCTACTTTCTTTCTCCAGTGGTGGCTGCGAATGACCTGAAATGGAAGGCGCAGGGCTTCAGACCTTTCGTGGAAGTCTACATCATCGGCCCTCACCTCAGCGACAAGAAGAGGAAGTTTGCCACCAAGTCCAAGAACAACACCTGGTCACCCAAGTTCAATGAGAGCTTCCAGTAGTGAGTGTCTACTTTACCTGCATCATTCCATTGTCTTGGGTCTTGTTCAAGCCACATTTTAGTATCTCACACAACTTTGTACCAGGTGAACCATTCCTGAAATAATTGTGTACTAATGTTGATATTATTACTGTAATAAAAAGTTATTTAAGTTATTTGATATGAAGAATACTAATTTCTCCTTTTGTGTTTTTTTCAGTTCCCTGGGCACTGAAGTGGGTCCAGAGAGCTACGAGCTGCAGGTATGTGTGAAGGACTACTGCTTTGCCAGAGAGGATCGTACTGTGGGCATGGCCGTGCTGCAGGTGAAGGACATGGCCAACAAGGGCAGCGTCACCTGTTGGCTGCCACTGGGCAGACGTGTCCACATGGATGAGACTGGCCTGACGGTGCTGCGCATCCTCTCTCAGCGTAATAACGACGATGTGGCTAAAGAGTTTGTGAAGCTTAAGTCGGACCAGCGCTCGGCTGAAGAGGGGCATAGCTGAGGGAGGACGACACCAGAGACATACCTGACAGACATAGTATTATGCACACATATATAACTCACACCAACACAAATAGACAACCATGTGCAATACACAAGCACACATATGAAGAGCGTTCTATTTTACATATATCTGCATACATTCTGCAATATTTAAATTGCAGTGTTATCAATGCAAACATAAAGGAATATGTTTATAGACAATCCTATTTAATTTTGAATATTTCAGTAGTTCAAACTCAAACAGTTTAGGTTTAGCCTGAAATTAGCAACCACTTCACATCTATCAGTCACTCACTCTTTCTTTTTACACATCACACTTTTTATATGCTGTACATTTAGATGTGAAATAATGCAATGCAGAGCAACACAACCATGTGAATAGTTTGAGAATGACCACTTTGCACTTTTGCTTCTCTGTGTCTTCAGGAGAACAGTCCTTGCCTAGCTATGCTCTGTCTGTCTATTCGTCTGTCCGCTTGCCTGCCTGACTGTGTGTCGTTCTTCCAGTCTGTCATTCTTTCGCTCCCTCCTCTCCCTTGTTTCTTTTGCATACTTTAGTCTTCCCCTTGGTGTGACGTGTCGTGTAAGTTGGAGTTCAGGCACAGATCTGAGATCAGCTTCCTGATGCCCCAAAATCAAAATAGAAAAAAAAACACACCCAACACTGACCTTAGATCAGTGTCCAGGGGCAACATCTCTGCTAGTCTGTCCTGTAATGTTCTAACGTCCTGCATGTTGACCCCAGGAACACTGTGATTCATTTGCTATATCCAGCCATTCCTCTCATAGATAAAAAAAAATGGGTGCCTCCAATATGTTACTTGTGTGAGCATGATACATGTAACACTGATACAGTAAGATTTTATGAATATGACCTGACTAATCTTCATTATCGTGGAGAACACACACCCACTGTGGCACAATGCTGAGACTGATATGTGTTGTTTTAGTAGAAACAAAAGGTGTGGCCACATTGTGCATTTTTAAAAACTTTTCAAACGGAGCAATACACCACCGTCTAACACATCCACACCTCTATAGGGCACATTAACTTAAAAAAAGGGCTACAGGATCAGTGGACTGGGACATCAGTTTACACACTATAACATAGTGTCCATGCTTCTTTTGGCAAATTGACAAAGTTTCCCCACCTGTTCTGCCATACAAACAGCACCACAATAAAACCAAGCTACGATTCGCAAAGTCTTTCACGAGTGGCACTGTGGAGGAACTTGAAATAAATCCACATGAAGCATAAAAGAACAGACTT
Source organism: Sandelia bainsii (assembly GCA_032362345.1). Taxonomy (NCBI): domain Eukaryota; kingdom Metazoa; phylum Chordata; class Actinopteri; order Anabantiformes; family Anabantidae; genus Sandelia; species Sandelia bainsii. Next base: position 8,921,250 of record JAUMHL010000010.1, read on the forward strand.
GGTGAAGCGCTTTCCTCCTGATCGCCGGCACATGTATCTAAATCCATCTCTTTAAGGCAATAGTGGTTTGTATGTTCGCTGAACCTCATGGTCTTAATGAAGAACAAACCCTCTGTGAACACTGCTGTGTCTTTTTGTTAATGTGTGTGTATGTGTGTGAAGGTATATGTGTGTGTGTGTGTGTGGACTGATTTACACAACTGTCAAATGGGCTCTGAGATTTAGAGCAATATATTGCACCTACACACCCAAAACGTATGCGCTGTCAGTGTAACTACAGGAGCACCAACTGCAATATCCAGATCCAAGGAATGGGAAACTTATTATTCTTTTTTTATTTGTAAATCACAAACATATTTTATTTATAGACTCATAAAATCCCCATTCCTCTTGGATATGTGTACACTTCACATATTTTGAATGAGAGAAATGGAAAATGTTTTTTAATTACTGCTTGCCTTTAGTAAGACCAAATTTGCACGTTCATGTTTTGTTTGGTTTTTCAAAGAAAGAAGCCATCAGAGTCACCGCCAAGCATTTAAGGTGTTCAAATATTAGTTTTGTCATGTGTGTTGATGAACACCTTTACCTGTGAGACTCACCTTACCTGTAAAACTCACATAGTCCAGCTCGTCTTGTAGTCTCTTTGTGAAACTTGATGATGTCAGTGACGGTGAGTAAACGCTGCAGGAAGTTTTTCCCATCACTACTGTACACCACTGCTGGCATGTCACATGTTGTCTTTTAATGAAAACTCTTGAATGCTACCAAAAAACAAATGTTCTGAATGTTAGTTATGCTCAGCAGAGCCCTCTTTCTACCATCAAAGCGACATTTAATCAAAAACTACTACTAGGGGACACCAACTAATGCCTTTGATTTAGGCCTGCAAATTTCACTTCAATAATGGGTCCATGTGTTCAATCATGCTTAATTTTTGGGTGAACTAGCCTTAAAATCCACCCCATCTTTGTGAAATTTAACACGCAGTGGAGTTAGATTGTTTTTACTATGTGTAAGTAATTCCAGGGCTCAAGCCAAAACTTGTGTGTCAGGTTGTAGTCAACAAAGCAACAAAAAATAACAGAAGTGATTGTCCAGTTTGGAGCTGTGCTTCATCTGTGTTTGCATACAGACACTAATGCACACATACACACACATCTACACACCAAACTCTGCTCAAGCACAAAGGGCACATGTAAGATGACACACATGCATGCATGCACGCTGACACAACTCTGTGGAGACCAACGATGCCCAGCCTGTGAATAGAACCAACTTACAATTGCATGATGGGAAACTTTATTGTGCCAGCACGTGTCTCTTTGATGTTACTTGACTTTTTATTTTCCTTGTTTTTAATTAAAAGTTATGTAATGATAACTCATCAATGTCTTTTTGGTTTTCAAAAAGGTTTGTGAATATGTCCTCTGTAACCAATATGAATGTAGTGTGAACACAGAACTCGCATGAGAGAATTATTTTCTACTAAGGATGTTTCTAATTTGTTTCTTATCATTATTAATTGTTCTTTAATGAAGATGAAGTTGAACTGGAATGCAGCCTGATTGTGATCTGCTTCCTATTAAAAGGACATTTGTGTCACAATCTAAACGTCTACTCTATTATTCTTTTTGTGGTACCTGAGAATCACATTACTGCACTTTAATTTGTGTTAAGGAGCCTGTTTCTATTGTCTATTTACATAAAACAAACTAGTTCAAATGTACCGTATATCAACAGGTCAAGAAAAATGGAAAATCCTTATAGGCCTACATGTTAAAAAAGTGTTTAAACAGATGTAGTAGACTCTCAAATGGAGACAACAGGTTATGTGTTATATTAACACAAAGTTTCAGTTGGAACAACCAGCTTCCACCATAGTGAGTGCTCCGTCTGTTCTTGACGTGACCTCTGACCACTGCGTGGAGGTCACGTGACCACTTTACAAAAGTCAAACCAGATGTTTCAGCTCCTTGCTGATGCAGTGAAAAAAAAAAATCAATTTAGATCCAAATTCTATTAGTTATCGATTAGATTAGTTATCGTGTTACCAAGTGCTAGTCTGTTTTTTTTATTCCAGCTGAAAAGCTAGAATCTAAGTCTAGTAACACAAATGATGCTGTATTGTGTACACTCCATTATGTATATATTGATCGAATCACTATTCTGATTACTTGATTAAACGTTTGATCTGTGGTAACACCTTCAAATATGTATTATACAGTACAAATCCCCAAAAATCTAGTTAAGAAAAGTGCATTCTCACATTTGGGGACCTAGGACCTTTAAATATTTGACATTTTTGTTTAAAATTGTCTTAAAGAATAAGGCAGGTAATATTCATATTTTCATGCACAGTGAATTGTGTTTAATCACTGTAACATATGCAAATTCAGAACCTGACTTCTGCTCCATTGCTGGTCAAAATCCTTTAAAAACATGTCAGTAAGTCACACTGTTGCACTGGGTGACACGTTTCTCTCACAAAAAATGTGACAACAGTAATTTTCTAAAGAGAAACAAAGACTAAGAATGGCTATTGACTTTCTTCCAGAAATGCATATCAGAAACTGTAAAAAAAGCGATGGTCATTCTTAGCCTTTGGAGCTCTTTCCTTTTAGAAAACCTACTCCCTTTTTTCGTGAAGAAGAAAAATGTCAGCACAATACAGCTCTATGGCAAATAGGTTTTGGATTCATAGATTAAAAAAAAGATGCAAATCCTCATGTTGTAGGTTTGATTAAGGATTTTTTAAATTCTCTGCCAACTAATCATTTGGATGGATTTTATGTTTTAAAAAGAGCAAACTAAGTTATGTGTTTAAGATCACTTTCCTAAAGCAACTATTTTAGTCCTCTGCTCACATAGTTTCAGAGAAAAGGCCTGAGCAGTAGGCTGCACATCCCACTGCTTTGTTGTCTGAGCTGCAGCTCTGCAGCAGGTGTGTCTCTAATGCCACCATGTGGTAAAGATGCTGCTGCACATTTCTAATCTGCACTCTGTAGATATAAAGACAACAGACACACGTTTTTATTTTACAGTAAAAAACTGAAACCAAAAAACAAGACTTTATTAAAGAAGCATAAAAAATAAAACTCTTGATACATTTCTCATAACCGTCAAGTCAGCTCAAATTATATGATTATACAATTTTCCCAGCTCACGGTTAAAAGGTCCATAAACTTTCAAATAAAATATATTTCAATTTTAAAATTTCTTCAATAATTTTCTCATTTTGTTATAAATTGCCTATATGTAGTACACAGAAAATAAAGAAAATAAAAAATGGAAAATAAAAATAAATTTGAAGTAATAAAAAGGGTCACATTATTGTCTGGGATACATAGGTAAGCAAATAAATTGTAAAAAATAAAATGTGTAAAAAGTTTTTTTTTACCTTAAAAATTATTAGCTAATGCCAGGTGGCTTGAAGTCATGCAGATGATTAACTTACAAGTAATGATACATGTTCTTTAGAAACTACGCTTATCTTCAAATTATGTCATTTTGCTTTTGAAAACAAGATCCCAGTGATTGTATTCAGGGTATTTACACACAGGTCAGGCCTGAAACATAGTTTGCCGACATTTTACATTTTGGTTCTGCATACAAAGAGAATTAAAGCAAAAATAGGAGAGCGTAGGCTTGAGGGGAGTCTGTCACCCCTTATTGGCATTGCTCTCTTCACCCCCCCTCCCCCCCTCGTCACAAAAAAGGTCAGAGGTCACTGGCTAGCAAGCCTCAGGAAACCCTGTTTTCAAACCTTTAGGAAGGAAATGGGGGAGGGGGTAAGTCTGGCAAAAAAAATAAAAATAAATCAGCAGTCAATCTAAAAAAAGAAAAAAACAAAACAAGTTGTACCTTTTTAACAATTAAACTACTGTACATTTAACCCTAACATTCTCTCATTGGCCAGAAACATCCCAGTTTAATGCCAGGATTTACATTACACCCATCTGGCAAATACAGCACATTTTATTTCTTTAACACGTCGACTTGGACAGTTTGAAGAAGGGCTTCAAGATTGACCTCAACAGACTCACACAACAGTCATGACTGATCTGTTCATTTAGACACTTTCACAACCCTGCATCTGTTCCGAGTGTGCACGGGGACAAAATGCGACGCTTTGACATCAGAGCCCGACGAGGGGATGGGTTTACCAGAGAATGAGAACAGGGTTGTCAGGTCTGCAGTGCACTGCAATAGTTTAGTCAGAGAACCAAGCAGCCTCCCACTACCAGCTGGGTTTGTTCATCACCGTGTCTCAGTAGGGAGTCGCACCAAAGCACCATGAGATAGTCCTCGTAAGGACTACCAGTTCAGCTCCTGGAAACATTTTCTAAACGTGTGGACACATGAATCAGTGCACTGCTGCGCTCAACCAGGACAGCTTCTTATTAGAGTCCTATTGTCATCATCACCTAAGTAGCAAACCAATAGTCAGACAGCAAATAAGTTTAACATTTTACTGGCTGGAGCACCAAAGCACAGCAGTAGCTGCAAATTTTCACCAATCAGAGCAACCCTCTTTTTCCTTAGCACTAAAACCTCACAACTCCTCCCGATCTGTGACTGCGTCCAGGGAAGACGACACCCTGCGACTACAGTGCCCTACACTCTCCAGGATCTGAATGTGATGACTGTGTAGGGACATTTAAAAAATAATTAGAAACAAGCAAAACATTCTGCAGCTGCTGGGATTGAACACAAAGAGTGTCTGGAAGCCCTGGATGACCTAGCTACTAGCTGCCGTAAAGGAGAAGTTGATTCTTTCCTACCGTGTGAGCCTGAAAAATGTGATCATGTGACTACGAGTTCAGAGGAAGCCCTTGAGAATTAGGTGTGTGTCATTTTACTTCAGTTTTCATGGCTTGTCCCATTCTATGAGCTGATTCTATGTCATATTCAAAACAGCAACTGTGTACCATCACACCGCCGTTGCCCAAATCACACGTACAGTATTAACACTATAGGAGGCAGTTACTGCAGACTCTTACAAAACATAAACACAAAACAGGATGTAACCGCCTCATCCAGAGTTACTCAGTAATGCTATGAAACACAGGACAAATCTCAAACAACTAACCATATAGTGCACTACATTTGACTGGGAGTACAGCGCTATATGGGTACGACGGTGTGTCATCTGAGAGAGTGCCATACAGCTTTGCTGTAAGAGTGGGGTGGAAGACCAAAACATAAAAAACAGTAAGAGCTGTTTGTTTGTTTTTTGTTGTTTTTTTTGTGTTGTTTTTTTTACCTTTTTAGAGGGGCAGGGGGTTACAGTGCATGAAAAAAAATGGTTCAATTAAGTCCCTTGTTATCGTTCATGTAGCAACCATCTCTCCTTATTGGACAAGACATCCACATGCAAGAGCCCCATCTTATCCTAGAGTTCAAAATATGTCTGTTTGCCACATACTCGACAGTCATAAGTCAAAAAGTAATAGAGAACACAAAAATGAGCCAACCTAACTGTAACAGACAGAGGGTGTGAGAGGGAAAAGACCTGGGGCTGACAGATCAGAGCATCACCTTCCTATAAGACTGAGAGTGAAGTGAAGGGCACCGGGACAGAAACTGCACCATCTCATGTTCATGATACCAAAATGAAGAACAGCAAGAGTGGGTAGTACTTTCTCACACACAGACAAACACACACACACACACACACACATACAAAGATGTAAAGGGATTGTCAGGCAGCCCAAATGTACAGACTTCAGACACATTCCTTCAGTATCACTAATGGTGTTTCTCACTTATTACATCAGTGGAGCAGCCACAGTGGAAATGTGGACTCATCTAAACTCATCCAACATGTTATTGAGTTTGAAGAATTGCAAAAGGTCTATTATACTACTATTAATAGCATTCATTTGGCATTACTGATGGCTAATTTTTGTGTGGCAACAAGAAACAGAAATTCATCCTTAAGGAGGTCTCTTGAGTGTATTGTTCTGCTAGGTGCCTGACTACATACCGACCTTTAAAAAAGTTCCAAGCTTACAGAAAAATAGTTATCCCGTTGCTTCATGTCACAAACAACAGCATGAGTGAGAGCAGAAGAAAAAGCAAAGAGTTTGTTGGAACAGTTTGCGTCCTGTCAAGAACTTTAAAATAAGGAGTAGAAAAGTGCAGGCCTCATAGACAGCTTCATCGAAAAATATCTGTTAAGTACAAAAGTGTCAAAAGGAAAGGCTGTGAAAGAGAAAGCAGGCAGAGATCTGAAGAAGCCAGAATGAAGAAATGTTGAGACAGACCAGCGGCCAGCAGCACATGCTGCTCCGGGTCAAAATGAAGGCCTGAAGAGAGATAAGACACTAGTTTCCTTCCATAAGTTCTCCACCGAGAGACACACACACACAACTGTCTGCAGACTAGTTTTACTTAACGTCGCTCTAAGCAAGTCATTGTCATTATTATTATTATTGTTATTATTATTATTATTATTAATAATTATCATCTGGACAGTTATCAGCAATAAATCAACATCCGTATAGTATCATCATCTCTATTAATGCATTTATTATGGTCCATTGTGTGTGTACGTTTTTAGTGTGAATCCTTTCATCATCTCCACCACAGCTGGTGCCCCACTACAGTCTTCCTCCTGCCCTCTCCTTATAGTTTACCCTCTCCCCCACCCTCCTGCCTGAGGCATTAGGAGAAGATGCGGATGCACTGTGTAGCGGGGGTGTGGCAGACGGGGCACTCTGGCTCAGCTGACTGGCAGATTTGCCCGGCGCACTCCATGCAGAACAGGTTGTGGCCACAAGGCACCAGGGCTGCTGTCACCTCACTCTCGAAACACACAAAGCAGTCCCTGTTGGCACTGGAGCCAACACCGACCAGACCAGCCACTCCAGGGCCGGAGCCAGCTTTCAGTCGGCTCAGCATCCCAGAGTTGAGGCCCACGACGCTGCTGCCTCCTTCTGAGTCAGTGGGAGAGCCGCCGGGCAGGGAGGAGGCCGAGCAGGAGGAGTAACCGGTCGATGAGCCGCCGGAGCTGGAGCTAGATGCTCCAGAGAAAGAGCCGCTTCCTGCGCTGCTGGACTGTAGCCAGGAGAGAGTGCTGAGGGGGTCGCTCTGTGCACGACGGGCTAGTGGGTGATCCAGGGGGCCTGTGTCCTGAGGCAGAGTTGGAGACAATCGCGGAGTGATGGCACCGCCACTGAGGCCGCTGCTGTTGCGACGCAGAGGCTGCTGCTGGGAGGAGCCTGCCGTCTTATTGCCTGTTCCACCATTGATGAAAGGGGCCCAGATGTTGGAAGCACTGAACTCAAAGCCCAGTTCATCTGAGGATGCCAACCCTGGAGTGGAGTCGCCCCCGAAAGTGAATCCTGCTCCAGCGCTGCTGGAGCCTGTGCTAAATGGGCTGGTGGGGCTGCCTCCCTCATTGGTCTTGCGAGTGGTGCTGAAGCTGTCTGAGCTCATTCCACCATTGTGTGCGTGATAGGCAACTGAGGAGGACATCTTGCGGCTGGAGGAGTGGTGCATGGACATGGGAAGTGGAGGAGGAGGAGGAGAAGGTGGAGGGGGAGGAGGGGCAGAATGGTGGCTGGTGGCCCTGGACCACAGAGACGCACCCAGCCCTCCGCTCAGGGAGCCCAGGCCTTCCAGACTGACATCAGTGCCGTTGGTGTGGAAGTCATTGTCTCCCTGCAAGTCTACAAAGGTTCCAGTTCGCAGGGTGATGTGGGTCTCGATCTCCTCTCTTGCTCGATCCACGTTTTCTGGCATCCCGGTCACCTCGAACACTGGGTCCTTCTCTCGACTGGGTGTCACAATGTAGGTGTGAGTCTGCTGCTGGATGCGCTTGATAGTTGCTCCCTTTGGTCCAACAACTAAACCAACTACTCTGTAGGGCACCCTCACCTGGATCAGTAATGACAGAAATGGGTTTTGAAAAAACAATCAACAATTCCTTTGTTACCTGGCTAAGAGTGAAACAAAAACACAGCACAACTAAACCACAGGAGTTCTTTACCTGTATGGTGGTCTGGCCAGGTAGGTGTGGTGGTCCAGGAAGAGAGCCGCTTCCTCCAGGTCCTCCAGCTTTGCAGCGAGACGCCCGGATCATAGAAAAATGCTCAGCTGCAGAGACTATTTCACGTTTGGCCATCTCCACATCCTCCCTTCGTCCCGTCACAATGAACACGGGATCCTCACCCCTCACTGGAGTCTTTATATAGGTGTTTGTTTTGGCACGCAAGGCCTTGATCTTACAACCTGGAACATACATGAACACACAGCCATCAGTTTTGTAACACTTCACACTTCATATACACTTAGTTGGCACATTATTAGTTAAAACTAATGCAGTCGAACACAACAGCAGGCCAGCTTTTGTTTAAACTGTTTGAGAAGTTGGTCTAAGTGTTTCATTTCCAAGTCCGTGGTTTGTGCTGCTGATAAAGCAACAGAGGCAAGTCTTTCAAACAATAAAGCTTAATAAACATCTGTATAAACAACAACAAAAAACTATTAGAAGCTTGTGAACCAGAATTTGATTACTGTTGTATTAGCCTGTTTGTTTTTTAACTTAGTGTGAATATTAATAAGTAATTATATTACAGAAATTAGTACTCAGGTGAAAACTGGTCCAATTTATGTATAAACATGTGGACAAATAATTAATCGTGCTTGTAGCTGCATTGTGCAGAATCGCACACACAAATCCAAAAATGCAGCTACAGCAGGATGGTTTACTTTTAATTTTGAGACAAACAATTATACATACATTCACATCTAACAACAAGTTGACGCAAAAGCAGCATATATGCAGGATATCCATGAAGACCCTGCTCAGGTCTGCCTAAATAAACAGTCGACGGCTGCTGCACTGCTTGTGTAAACTCATGTTGCTCCACCAGCATCAACTGTGCTCTGTTTCTTTAAATATGGACGCTTCAGCCCGGGCGACCAATAGGGCTCATAGTGTGTGATGTCATTCTGGGAAGCAGAAAGCATGGCTTTTTCAAACAAAGAGAACAATGCCATAACGCTGCGACGCGCATCCCAAACCCATGACATGAGTCTATCTATAGAGTAGGACGTACACTGACATAAATAAGAAAATAAATATTAGTTGTATGAAATATAGCGGCCGTACAGTAGCAGCGCCAGACAGAGCTGGGTGCAGGGCGTAACACCGCCCAGTCCTGTGTTTGTGCGTCTGCTTCCCCGTTTCAGCCTAAAATCTGCTCAGCTGAGACAATAACAATGTAACACAAACATACGTGTGGGTCAGGCTCATGATGTAGTGTTAAAATCTGCCACATACAACCTGTGCTGTATATAAAAACGAGCACATTTTGCTGTGCTCCTTTGTTTGGTGCAGGCTGCTAGACATGTCCAGACTCCCGACAATCTGCCGCTTTGTCTGACCCTCTCCCACCCCTCCCCCTCCCTCCTACTCATCAGCCACACTCTCTTGTCAAGGCATTGTCTAAATACTGCTAAAACGAGCATGTAAACACAACAGCTACGGTATTTTTAATGGAGTAGCCGCATTATACGGACAATAAAAGACCTACACTGTGAGTGCAGTGCGACCAGAGGAGCCGCTCTCAGGCTGTAAAAGTTCAGAGACCCTCCTCTCACCAGGCAGTCACCCAAACAAAGAACAACCAGGCTGCACGCTGCCTCAACAAACTCCCCATAAACATAAACAACCCCTCACCAAACACTGCAGCACACGCTCTTACCTTGTCTCCCCACTATTTCGGCCACATGTTCAGAGCTGGGGACAGGCACACATTCAGTCATGTTGACACTTCTTTTCCTGTTGCAGAGGACGGAGCTTTGTTCCCCGTGGAGCATGGAGTGCGAACCGGCCAAGTGGTACCCGCCCGAGCCGTAGTACTCCGGGGATGGAGAGCAGGACGTCGGCGAGTCCCGGGACCCGCTGGGGTGCTCCAGCATCTGTAGATTCACGTAGCCCCCTCCACCCACGCCGTTGCAGCTCTCAGAGCCCGGACCCTGGGTCCCGTCTAGAGTGTCGACCAGCCCGCCGCCCCCGCTACCACTGCCACCTCCACAGTCCACCTTCTCCAGGGCCATGAGTGACAGCTGGTCCAGGGCGAAGCGGAGAGCCTCCTGGTGGTCCTCATCCCGGGTCTCCTGGTCTGTATCTCGGGGCAGACCGACCCCGTTGTGCTGGCTGCTGATCACCACGTCGTGGTCCATAATCTCGGGGTGGAATAAAGGGCTAGGCATAATCTCTCCGTGAATCTCACATCAGATCACGGTTGCCTGTTGGTTGGGAGGGATCTCACCCACTTCTGGAAAAAAAAGACAAATAAGCTCGTTTGTCATTAAAAGCACAAAACGGGGCTGGAGATGAGCGATGCCGAGCAGCGGATCATTCATAAACAATAATAGTGTTGATTTGGGTGCCTGGTGTTGCTTTGTCTGTTGTTGCTTCTTGTCTGACAACTGAAAGCATCCAGGCTGCTTGTTTGGTTAGGATAAGGCACGGCTGCTCTAACACAACTGAACAAAGTATTCCCCCTCTCGCACACATAGAGAACCTTCACGGCGCTAACTTCACTTACTCCAATATAAACAGATCTCATTAAAAAATGTGGGTAAAATGAGGGATATTAGCTGTTGTTAGCTCCTGCAGCCAAGCTAATAGGCTAGCTCCACACAGTCGGCACCCAGTCACGTTGTCGACCCCTTTGTTTGGGCGCACCACAGCTAGCTGGTTAGCTGCTCTGACAGCTAAACTTGTGCTCAGTCTCTAAGGCAGCCGCGTTCATTTTCAAAATTAAACAAGTGTGGAAATTACGTGAACTTACTTTGTCTCGGCTTTGTCGACGAGGTCCTCTTTTCACTTGTCGCCCAGCTCTTGGGGGGAAAGATGAGAAGCAGCCAGAAAGAGGAGGAGACCTGTGCTGTGCTAGCGAGTTAGCTTACTAGCACGCTAAATTGGGGGCGTAGGAGAAAAACGTTTAAAAATGCAAAGAGCGCTACTGTTGTTTTTTCTCTGCCTGGAAAGTCAAAGCATATTCCTGTGAGTGTCACCGGCTCCTCATTCTGCGTGTCGTCAGAGAGATGACAGCTGAAATCCAAGGTTAGCAGTCACCTTTTAGTTAAATAAAAAAAACAGTAATTCTCGGCTCTGTGCTGCTGCCTGACCCCGGACGGTCCGCCGCCTTTGTCTCGCCAGGCGCACGCCGCTCCGTCTCCCTCACACGGCACTGACGTCACCCGCGACACAACAATGGGTTCAAAGGCCACATGCAGAAAGAAATGGGAGAGCATCAATGCAAAGCCACTGCTGCTGTCACTGCCATTGTGTCTGCCAGTCTGCAAGGCACTGGTTTATTCTTCTCCTTTATGCATATTGCACCCTGACTGTTATCTCATTCATACATGTATTTTTTTAATAAGTGGTCATAGTTGGGTGTGTTCATCGTGGCTACCAGTGGGTTGGTCCAGTAGCATTGGATAATGTTCATGCATTCATTTTCTTGGTAGTAAAAAAATAAAAATAAAACATGAAAACCGCCAGAAAAATAATAGAGGGATGATAGGTCTAATTCAAAGCATGAGAGTACATCTTCTAATACTATAGGTTGAAAGAATTAAAAATAGCATCACATTTTTCCCGTCTTCAATATCTTATAACTATACTCAAACGCCCATACTGTATGTACTTGTAAAACCAAATCCTCTTTGTGTTTCCCTGCTGAGCTGTGGTGGAGCAATACTGACAAAAGGAGGGAATTTTGGAAGATGCCTCCTGAGTTAGACTGAATGATACTGATAAGAATTTGTCCCCAGTCTCTCACAATGAAACTGCTTTTGGAAAGGATCTCATCACAGCCACAATCATTATACATATATGGGCACAAGTATTGTTTTAATAAATGTGAAGCTATCTTTTAAAGAAGAAAAGACACTACACCAATCATAAAAAAGCTGCATTTATTTGACAGTGACAGTGTTGCAGAGACAAATAATGAATCTTGTACAGTACATCAGGTTATGAGGTACATGGGTACACACCTTTTCTTTTAATATTTCAACTCAAATGTAGCTGGAAAAAAATACTGACAATTATTTTGTCAATACAGATAACATGACTTAAACTTTAAAACTATGTAAACTCAGGTTGTTGCGAAACATAACACCACTTTGAAGTGTAAAACCTTTAATCACAAAAGCCACGAGTGCTGTGTGCATGTAAACATACGGCAACCTTTCTATGCTATAACAATTACATACAGTGCCAGAGTAAAATATAAAAAGAGCAACATGTTCATATAGAATAGTTAAAAAGAAATACACTCAAAATGTTCTCATCATGAACTTATAGTTAAACACACACACACACACACACACCAGGTTTGTGTTTATAACTTTGAGCTTGAACAGCTGTTAACTAAAAGTAACACTGCACTGTACAGAGCACCATACACAACTGTCATTCATTAGTAGAGGTAAAAATGAACAGAAAACCAAAACTTGAAAACACAGAGGAATACAATGTCACATGTTAAACATAAAATTAAAAGAAGTCTTTTCAAAGTGTATAAAAATCTTCATGGAGCCAATTACTTGAAAATAAAAAGAAATAATGGTTTACAGCAAACTTCATATCAAACAAACCTGTGGGAAAGATGAAGGAGGGTACATGTCAGGCGGTGTACTGAAGTCCTTAACACGATAACAGAATCAAAGTGTGGGAATGGATGGAGCAATAAAAAAAAGGAGGTCAGCAACACGCCAATCATTACTCTGTACCTTGGCTATAATTCCTCCTTGTCCACCTTCTCAACCTTCTCTTCGACTTTGTTGGCTGCTGCGTCTACAGCCGTGTCCTCTATATGAGCCAACATATCGGCCATAAGAGCTTCCTCAAGCCGCCTCCTCACATTCTGCACCAAGTCCTCCTGCTTCCTGGAGGACACAGACAAGGACACAGGATAAAAGTAGCACGAATGACCATAAATCTGTCATGGCTCAGCAGGTTAAAAACAAAACAAAGCAAACAAAAAACAAAACAAAACAATATCTTTACACAGAGATATCTGTAGAACATGTGTGCAACAGTTTAAGATTTTACAAATCATGGATCATCTGGTGGCCAATAATTTATATAACACCAATAATAATGTTCTCACAATACTAACCAACAGACCTAACATCTTACACTGTCTTGCTACTGGGTACAATGAACTACACTTTTACAGTTTACTTGATTCAAATGATCTGAACAAGAACATAATCTGCTCAAAAATAAGACACCAGCAATGGATCTCTGGTCAATTTCCAGCATATTAATGATGCAGTGAAAAAAGTATGACTGTGTTGTCTCTGATCATATTACCTGATGTCATCATCAGTCACTACAAAGGCTTTGCAAAGAGGCTGCGATGTGTTGAGCCAGACTCCAGGATTTTTCTCCACCGCAGTGGTGAGCTGCCCAGTGACAGGTGAGGGGCTAGTGTGCAGGGCGCTGGCAATGGCAGAAAGTAATGTTTTATCTGAACAGGAGGGTCCAACACCTAATGAGAGGAAAAAATGGGAGGCATAGGTCATACGGGGCATTGAGCATGCAGAAAAAATTACTTTAAATTGTATATGGTAGTCATGTTTTTAGGTTACCCTCACCTTGTAGGCCTTTGGGAAGTTCCATAGTTTTCACCAGCTCCTCTGCAATATCAAATGCATTTAACCCACCCAACTTCTTCTCCCAGAACAACTGAAGAAACAAAAAAAAAACAAGATATTCTAAGTACATCTTTATGCTTTGAGGACCATTTTCTCCAAACTGAATATATGCATAATAGCCAAAAGCTAAATAAAGAGTCAAGACAAATCACTAAGACACCATGCTTTGGTCAGCTAACTTTCAGGTACAAAACTTTCCTTTGACTCTCTTGACCTTTTACAGAATTAATAGCAATGATTTAGATTTTTACTGACAAAGTGAGAAGACCAGACTGCCATGTCACTCACTTGTTTTGGTTGGTCCACTGTCTTCTGTGGGTCTGTCTTCACCTTGTTGTTGGGATGATTTGTTACCTTGGTCACTGGCTGTTTGAAGATGGATGCCGTCTGACGCACTGGTAGTGTCGTGTTTAAATCAGGCTTGCCCTTTCAGCCAGACAACAACATAATTGCACAATATTCGGGTAAAAGAGCTTATAATCATCACAATAAAATAAAACATTTGATAAAGACATTACTCTTGGTACCACATAGGAGCAGTTTTGTATTAATTCTAGTATGAAGAGACCATGTAAACATTGAAAACAATGAACTTAGTTTAAAAGGAGAAATATCTCCTTAAGTCAAACAGCAGAGGCTATAATGATGTAATTTTAAGATTAATTTTAATTAGATTAAATCACCCAATACTGGCTATCTAGTACACTATATGAAGTGTCAAACTATAAAATGAGTATATTAGCAAATCAAATCAAATGCAGCTAGAGTAAACCGTTACATGTTGATTTCATGCCATCTTATGCAGCAAAATATTATTACATAGTATTTATGTAATTGTGAAAAGATGACAGTAAATGCTCTCGTATACTGTAACTGTTTACACAACAACTGCTGCCAGGGTCATTTATCAGTTGCAGCCTAATGGCAGAGTGAGAAAAAAAACACTATTAAAAAAAGTCTCATGGCATCTTAACTATAGTTTGTGAGAAGGCATATGGGAGACTTTAAAGTGGAAGATGATTGTATGTATGGTCCAATGATTCTTTGGTTTTAATTTCTAAATAAACAAAACTGGATATGAGCTTCAGTGGATAGGTCAGTGCTGAACTTAATCCACAATTTGTGGCAGTTCTCCATGCGACTTGGCAGAGTTTGAGCAGGTTTTCAGAGAAGATCAATGAGGAAATGCATTATCTAAGTGTACACAGCCGATTCAGTCTGTTGCACAGAGACAAAGGCTGACAGTACTGCTAGAGGTGTTTCCACTGTTTATTTTGCTTCAGCATTAAATACATTTGCTTTGATGATTATGGTCAAAAAGCCTAATTAAAACCACTGTGATTCAATGATATAAACTATAATGTGAAGGAGGTCAAAGTTTTATGTTTATCACACACAAGTTTTCTTGTGTCCAGGCATCACTGGAAGAGCACCTTGTGAATTATGTCTTAGGATATAGTTTCTCTTTAAGAACTACTCAATGATCATTTATGCCTCATAAATACTCAACTCAAGCAGTCTCACCTTGATGCGATGGTTGGTGTTGTAGACATGTTTGCTCCTGCTGTGATGCACCTTGGTCGGGAGTAATCGTCCAGCCCGGGAGTGGCTGGTACTCACATCTGTGTGGAGGTTGCTTCCGAGACCACGGACTATTTGGGGCCTGTTGAGAATGTGCTTAACAGGTACACTAGAAAGAAAATGAAGAAATCATCATCACAGGACTGATCACTTCGAAGGCCACGCAATTAAAGCAGCTCTCAAATGCCATTTTCCAAATGACTGGGTCAAACTACATGTATACTTTAAATTATGTATATTAAAAGGTGAAGGTTGTTCCTGCCTAGCAGGTGTAATGACAAGGTTCCCGCCCACACCAAGTTTGAAAGAGGTGTAAGCAGTCTCACTAAGTGAAAACACCTGTGTTTGCGGTACACTTATTAACTGCTGCAGGTTTGTTGTTGTAATAACATACTGGGCGCCTCTTCGTGCTGATGAGTGAACTGCTTTACTGAACTTTCAAGCAGATTAATCGGTAGTGTTCGTGTTAACAAGGCCCCTGTGTTGTATCTGAAACTTTTCTATCGTGTTTCAATGGTGGCGGACTGTGCCACCGGGCCCAGCGCACCGCAAGTCATGCATGTGTAAACAATGAAACTTAGCTAGCTAATCAAGCTAGCAGCACAAGGAACGTCAACGTACCAGCAACCAGCGTGTAAATTATTTATGCTCAAAGTTTAGAGTTTTCTAATATAGTAAACATAATACTATCCAGCCTGCGTTTAGATACAGTAAACAGTGTAAATAAATGACTGACTTTTTCATTGGCTTCCGAGTCTGGCTCAAAACGCGTGCGTGCGTTTCCTGCAGAGAAACTTTCATTTTAGCAACTCCTTCGAGTACAAATTTAAGGTCCCACCTATTTCTTTCCATTGTCCCGGTTGTCTCGATTCGCTTCCCTGTGAAACCAGCTTATAAAAGACAAGAAGCCAGATGTCTGCCTGTTTTTACAGTCATTAATTCGCTGAGTATGGTTTGTTATCGATCCCCGCTCTCTCCCGTCAAGTCCTTTACAACTATAGATCACTCCGCGGACCTCGTAACGCAACACAATGAGCACTGTAAATCCATCCGCCGTACTTCTGTGAACTAGTCCGAAAATAATAACCAATGCCTGCGCACCGAAAGCGGTGCGAACTCACCAAATGCATTCACTCATCCGAGTATTTCAGTTTGGTGTAATTTTATATGCTCACATCACTACTTTCGAGCAAAGCACTGTATTAATGTTGTATAAAGTTAGTACATGTTGAACCTATAATCTGAGAAATTAATCTATATTTAAACATAGTTTTACATGAATATAAACAGTACCACCACCCATGACTGACTTTAAAAATTAATATTTATAAATCTCTTAAAGGCCTTAATAAGGCCTTACCTTATTAAGTACTTTTATGCACTTGTAGATGCTGCCAAGACTTTTAGTAAACTGAAAATTGCAGTCAACTTCTATTGTTACTGTGCTACTTTAACTTTAGGAGAGGTTTTGAATACTTCTTAATTACAATATTCAACTGTGTACCCACCACCCTTAGTTACAATTCAACAAAGAAAAAAACAATACAAAAGAGTAACTTTACAATTGTAACATCAAAGCTCAGAACTTGAAATTGGCATCACTGCCAAACTAACTGATTAGTCTTTTAAAACTGGATTAGCTGGATGATTTTAACAACTTGTTGACATCAGTATTATGTGTCAACACATTAGTAAAACAAATATTTTGAAAAATAATGGTGATTTAACCATTTAATGTCTTGGTAGATTTTTTTTTTTAAACTTTTCCTTAAAACATGGTTTATATTTGTTCTGTATGGGCCCACAAAAAATCACAGGCACATTTCAATTTATCAGTCAGTGATCTGACCCAAATCCAACTCCACTCATGCCTCTGCATTCAGGAATACTTAAAAGTAACTGGACATCAAATTGGTAAACACTCAAAAATCATTTAACAAACTCAGTGTAATAATCACACAACCACAATGTAAGATAAATTTCCACATACTTTACTCTTTAAAACAATTACAGAATGACACGAGGAGATGTTAAATCTAGCATAAGTCCATGTATCATTATATTCCTTCCTTTTACAGTTTAATTGGTGGAGGAATGTTGAAATGCCAAACTCTGGTGCATTTCAGAGGATGTTATTGGTGAACAGTTCAATGCTGACTGAGTTGCAGGATGATAATGACAGCATGTAGTGGTGTGGCATGTTGTTGGACCACAGTGTGAGGTACCGGCTGTAGCAGTTGTTGTTCATTATTGAAGTTCTGTTGGGGTAAAAAACAGCACTGACCTGTTAGAAGAAAATAAAAAAGCATTATGTTGTACAGTACACTAAAAAATGTGGTTTAGCTGTGAAAGACAAAGATTAAGTGGAGGCACTGAGCGTGTTGACTTTCCATCCAGCTTTTGTTTTAGTCACATGTTGGGGAGTATAAGCATTCACATGTAAGCCCTTTGGTATATTTGTTCATAAACTGTATGCAGTTTGATTCTGAAAGCACCATGTAAAACTCACGAAACATCCAACATTGTTTGACCTAAAAAATGTGTGAGTAAAACAAAAGTCAAAACACTAAGTATTTCCAGCATTTTTCACCAGCACCAGTACATTTACTTTTGTATTGTAATGGTGTTATACTGTAAAATTGCTCTGGTAATTGTCCAACTTCAGACATCAGTCTGAACTTTTAGTCCAATGTGAATAAAAGCAGCAAAAGTTAGCAACAAATGTAGACAAGAAAATGTTTTCCTGAGCATTAAGTCATGACTTCAAGTCACTAAAATGCAGTTTTGGAGCTGTTTCAGAATAAATAACACTGGCAGCTGAAATAAAGGAATATGTCACCTAATCCAACAATATGGCACTTTGTTCAATAGGCCTCAAACAATGCAGTTCTATTAGATAAAGGCCTACACTAATATTAGGTTTTTCTATACAGACACTGTTTGTTAACAAGAGGCAAATATCCAACCAGTGTTGCTTGTTGTCTCTTGATAGAAGTTTGCCCTTCTTAGATTGTTCCCACCATACTAAGATGGAAAGAAATACATTCCTCAAAATCATGTAACAAGGGAAAAGACTCAGCACAGAACTTTTCTACATGGAAGAACAAACTCAATGGTAAAAGAAACCAATACTTTACATTGTCATGGTATTTACAGGCAGGTTGGTTTGTGCCTTTTTAAAATCACATTAAACCCTGTAAAGCCCTTCAAATACTATAGCCATCTCACCAATGACTACTGAAAAAATAATAAAAAACAAAACAAAAAGTTGTTTTTAAAAAATGTTTCTGCATGAATAATCTATCACATCTGAACACTTGTAAACATGTCTAAAACATTTAATCTGTAATAATCATGTCTTGTGTGTGGTGATACAAACAGAAAGCAAAGAAAGCAATTTCTATTAAGACAATACAAAAACAGTGTAAATGAAAAGTTTTTAAGTCAGTCTAAAGCCAATACACAGACCGACTGTTGTTGTAGTTGCAGAAATAATGATGCTGCGATTTTGCTGGTCTAAAGATAATGTTATAATTCTTCAACTTTGAGTGAGATTCTCCTTATTCAGCACGTGTAATTCACATCTCCTCTACTTTAATTCTGTTGTTATCTCTCTCTCTCATTCCTCAGACTAACCTGACAGCCATTACTCATCCTTCTTGAATTTGCCATTGATGTAGGGAACATAATCCAAGATCAATCGCCAGTCTGTGAAGTGGACCACAGCTACACCTCCGGCTGTGCCCCATACAGCCATGGTTGGGATCCTGTCAAGTGTAAGACATAATCAAGATTTACAGAAGAGATGCATGTAATTTAGGGTAAACAAAACACAAATCCTGATACTATTAAGTTCAGCTGAAGAGTCAAGTCATTCCTGTTGTGTAAAGATTCTATAGTTGTGTCTGAAGCTGGAAAATTATTCTTGGACAATAAATGTGAATACCCAAGCAACAAAAGCAAAGTCCCTACTGACTGGAACAAGAAGGACATGCGGACACAAACTGAACAACTTCAATCTTAGTCTACTATTATGATTGTGTAACCAAGGGCTGTGCAGGCTGAAGAAAGACATTCAAATATGAAGAGTTGCATTTTCTTTTCCATTCACATCAGTTAGGTTATCAGACTTACTCTGACTTAAGAAGACTAAAATTACCAACGCACTAATTTTCTTAATAATCGATAACAAGAACAACGCCTCCAGTCTTCAAGTGAGTCGGCCAGCAACCTAGCTAGTTCGTTCAAATCAACATATATAAAACCTACGTAACAAATGAATGACACTTACATTTTTGCCACGCAAAGAACAGTTCGGAAAAGATAACGTAAGCTTGCTAAAATCAGCATGTCTCGACAGCAATGACCTCGGCTAGGCTAGGCTAGCAGCTAAGGACACATAGAGACCTCTAGCCAGAAGTATAAGTTTCACGTTTATAACGAAAGTTCGACATTAAAAAACGTCTTACCATGACTTGGCAATGGACACATACTTATGACCAACAGCTTTAGCGAGCATTTTGGCTGAAATAAACGCTAACGTCGACCGTGCCGCATTAAAATCTTTCAACTTCCGATGGGGACTTGCTTACTACATCTAATGCGCGTGTGCAAAAAGTACTTCCTCCTATTGCAAAAGTAAAAGCCCATTACAACAATAAAAGCTGCTCATAGCATTACTACCTAAACAGAGGTTCCCGTTGGAGCGATTTATTTAGCTTACAATGCGCCTACATGGTGCATATTCCTATTAACATGTTGGTATATTCAAATGAACCTTTACAAATTTAAAGGCCTGGAGCCCGCTAGAGTTCAGGCACTGTAGTACCCTACTTGTTTTTTTGTTTATGGGGCTTTGTACAGAATATAATGGGCATAATAATGTGCATCATCATCGTCTTCTTCTATTCAACAGAGTACAGTATTGAAAGGTGACAGTCAACCTCAATTCTGCACCCTAGCGGACAAATCAAGGTATGGTAAACTACTACTGCATCAGTGCAGCTAGGTGTGAACTCAACTTCACAAATAAAATATTAACTATATCAGCAAGATCCTGGTTTACTGCCTTTCATTGCAGAAAGTATAATAAAAATGAGCGTTTTTTAATCTGTTAAAAAAAGACATTGGAAAAAAGTGGGGTTTGTTATTAAAAATGGCACATTTATTGCTACATTACTGTTATATACACAACAGTTCTCAATATCTAGTTTATATATAAAAAATAGGAAACTGGAGGCACTTTGAGGACATAGCCTACATAGATGTTGTCCCCAAACATGAGTGAAGACAGAGATCTGTAGCAGGTCATGTGTTGTGGAGGACAGAAATGGTTTGTTCAAAAAGAATATAAGGTACATGTTTTGATACTTGGATACTGTAGACACATCTTCCATATGAAGAAAAAACAAAACAAGTCTTCAGTAGCAATTTTCAATATCAAAACAAGACCATATTTTTCTGTGGAAAGGCTAGAGGAAAAATAGAAAGACAATAATGCTTGGGGTTAGTCCATGGGGCAAACGTGTGAAAATAACAGAGGCGAACCAAATACTGTTACATATCAGTATCAGCTTACAATGATAAAGCTGATATGGACATATCATACAGCTGTACATACATATCAATGCACATGCCAGTCAAGGACAAAATTATATTTAACAGGATCAGTACGTAAAAGGTGAGAAATTTTTAAGTACAGTTTTCAGTGTCAAAGTTGTAGACCAGGGTATTAATTAACTTACATCTAATGACAGACACTGTAGCTGTCAGCAACAATGAGTGTAATTCTTCATTTAGATGTTGTGAAACACTGTCAGATGTTACTGAAGTATATATGTCTTTATACATCTGTATATAAAAAAGTTATTACCTACAAATACCTAAATGCAACATCATCCACCATATAGCAGAGAAGTATTCAGGCACTGGCGAGTAACCATTATCGAAATTCCCGAAGTCAAGAAAATTAACCAAGGCTACTCTTTTTGATTTATTTTATGCTTCATATAATGATTTTGTTGCAGATTGTGCAGACCACCCCTTCTGCCCCTTGTGTAAATGAATCAATCAAGACAGCTGGATAACAAGGAGAGGAAAGAGGGTGCGCTGAAAAAAAAAGGTATTATTTCATTTAAAGAAACACTGGTGCAAACACCAGAACAATCCAATTACAACTGGCCTGACAGGTTGGTGCTGAAACAGGGAATTTAAAAATTAGCAATATCAACACGTGTGATGTTACAGCCAGATAGTTTTGTCATTTCTAACATTTCTAAGCACCTACAAATAAAACACCTCACCTTCCTGGAATCTAAATTGAGAGTCAACTTACATTTCAACAATGTAAACAAAAAGATATCCTTACAAATTATAAAACACATACAACTATCTTACAAAGTAAAAAATAAATTGAAAAACAAAACAAAAAAACAATGAGAAATCAATTCTACAAAAGGAAGATCCTTACAACAGGCTTTGCAATTGTTCAAAAGGGAAAAAAGTAAACAAACACAGCAAATGCTAAATCCATAGCAACAACCAAAACAAGTCAGTCAATGGTGAAGGTAGCAGTAACACTCATGATCCCTTTCAACACTCAATTATTTCTAGAAAATGTTGTACTACAATACAAATTGCTCTGAGACTTGCATTAAGACAGTCCACCACGCTGTAACAGTGTCTTTATGTATGATTTGATGGTCAGGTCGATATGGCATGGGCTGCCAGAGGGTTTATACTGTCCTGACGGCTGAGAGTGACTGACTTTCTGATGGTTTAAGATGTGTGGACGACGTCTGTACGCTCAAGACTAATGGCAGCCTAACAGAGGGAAGGTTAGGATGTCCGCGTGGAATTTTGATTCAATATCACTGTGGATCCTGCATTTGTAAAGAGCCTTTGCTTGCATGTGTGTTGGTGTCTGGTCTTTCCATTCCACTTGCATGCCAGTGACAATACGGATGTACAGGACTTCAAGTGATGAGACTCAGAGATCCATGGTTGAAAAGAAATAAACATTTCCGACAACATTTGAGTCAGTGACTGTGGCACCTTTTTCACTCAACAAGAAATTAAAAAATACAGCCAGAATTACCAATATACCAAAATGACTCAGCTCTCTGATTGCCCAGTCAGTGGCCGGATATCTCCAAATCTATCTCAGACATTACTTGAGAGATTACCAATAATGGCTATTTTTACCTAAACCAAACTGTGCACAGGGCCTGTTTCAGGCATGTTTAAACTGGCTTTGTTCAATCTTTGAACTCCCTCCTTGCTTGTGAAGAATCTAAGACCTCCTTTTCAGATGGGAATGCCAATAATTATCCAACAATTCAAATGCCACCCTTGCTCACATGAGCAATTGATCCAAATGTTTTATTTGATCCGAACAAGTTTTGCTCCCCAACATGTAAGCAACTTTTTCAAAACACGATCATAACAACGTCCTTATGTCCCATTTCCACTGTCTCCAACCAGTGTCCTTGGTTCAAAGTATTGTCATGTAAAGATGAATGAATCTTTTTCAGTTTGAGTGTGCTTATTACTCTTGTATTCATAGTCAGGAATGTGGCCACCTGCTTTGTAAGTAATGAGGTTTGTGCATGTGTGCTTTCCAAAAGTTGATAAACACACACTGAGATGCATGACAATAATAGATTAAGGCCACGTCTTTTAAGGGCTGTACAATCAACAGGAACTGAAAGAGAAAGGAGAAACAAAAATTAATATTTCTCCACAAATAACACTTAAACAAACAAAGAATACAATTGTTTGTTACATTACATTTCAAGCATTCCTACTCCCACTGAAGAAACTCTGAGGACTTACCAGAGAATTACATATGGCTCACAGGGTTGTGTCCATCTCCTAGACCAGGATGACCCCCTCCCAGCTGTATCTGGGGGTCAACACCTGACACCTTCTCCTCCTCTCTCCTTTTGAGACAGGCAGCCTTTGGGTTTAAATTACGCTCTTTGAAAAAAATTGACATACACATCAATTAAAACCTCTACCCAGCAAAAAACTTACCAAATCATGTTCTTGTAAAGGAGTTGACATTTTGAATGTATGCAGATTTTGAATACACAATAGGGACAAATACAAAATAGACAGAGGGAAAACATAAAGGGGAAAAGCAAGAGAGGGAAAATCAGAAGTAGGATGTGAATTGCAGAAGTTTGGCAGAGTAGCAGGGAAGTACTTCCTCCAATATTCTCCCTTTCTCCTCTTTTTGTCATTTTTCAAAATGATACTAGCAGATAGCAAAGAGAGAGCCAAAGGCAATGTTGCATATCTGGTGAGAAAATTTAAAGACGAGACTTTCCTAGAGGTGGGCTGATTTTTTTTGTGGTAAGAGATGACTGGTTGTCTAGGTGGATCAGACTTTTCTGTTTTGGCTGACCTACCTCGCACCTGCTTCTCCAAGCCCAGGATGACCTGCACAGCTTGTTGAAGGATGACAAGCTTGGTCTGGGCCTTGTCGCTCTGCAGGTGGACCTGACACATCCTGCCCAGCTCTCTGAAGGCTTCGTTAATGTCACGAACACGCACCCTCTCCCTAGCGTTGTTAGCTAGGCGGCGCTCACGCTCCCTCTGCTCCTTCTCCTCGGCAGTCAAGTTCTCATCAGTCACCGAGACAACACTGCAGCTGGAGGGGGGGGGTTGGAGGGGCTGATTAACAAACCCAAATCTCAACCCTCACTAAACCTATGCTAGACACACTAAAACTGCAATAATACTGCTTAAAATCCACAGTATAATATTGCATTTGAAGTAGTGTAGTGCTTGTTCTATTACTGGGACACATTACTGAATGTCTAAGTATGATGCTAAGTTCACGCTCTTCGCTTGAGATGAGACAAGTGAAATTGCCGAAGAAGACCCCAGTGGAGTGGGACTGTATTGCATGAGAGAAAACAGAGGGGTATAAACTGAAACCTTGTTTTGTCTTTGACCTACAATATGTTACATAATGTCAAACGAGATTTCAAGCCAAGAACAAATATATTTGAGATCAATAGTGGGGCCAGAAAGACTGTGTCTAATAAATTTGTCTAAGCAACCAACAACAGATTGTTTTTTTGGTCACTGGGGTCCAGGATGGAAGTTGAGGGGATATTGTGACTGTCTAGCAGAATGAGAGAAATTATGAGGAGGTAGAAGGAAAGGGAGAGAGAGGAAGCAACACCCTCTGCCAAGTGGAGCACAGACAGAGCCACAGAGAAAAAACAAAGGGGAGCAACTGGAGGCATCATGTTAAATACATCAGCAGTAGTAGATGTATTTATCTTAATGTGAGGAAGAGGTGGTCACTACTGCCATCTGTAAAAGGAAATGAAAGGGGATGGGGCAGAGAATGGAAAAATAGAAAGGTCTGTATAAAACAAGGGTGGCAAAATTAGTGTTAATGCTTGAAAGGCGAGAACATGCAGCACAGACACTGCAACAAAGCTTAAGACACATTAATACACATGACAACAAACAGCCCTGGTTTCATGCTGAATAGTATACTATGAATAGAAGGTTAAAAATGACACCATGATGCTAAAATAACAGAATGCATAGTTTAATAAAAGCTGAATGAGGCAACAGTGGGGGAAAAAAATGAATGAATACACTAAGATGTTAAACCAGTCAAAGCGTGAGGCAGAGAGACATGTAAGCATTTTCACAGTGGAAACAGACAGACAACTGTAAGACAGGGAAAACATAGTGCATCAGACAAACAGCAGTCCTGTATGTGTTACCAGAAAACAAAAACCTTAGGAGATGAACTGGAGAATGAGCGTGTGTTTAAAACAGTCACTTAGCTTCACTTCTTTTACCCTTTGTCCTTACTCTTTGATCACTTGAAGAGTGGACAGTATTAAGTATAATGCTGAAATTTACTTCTACTTGGCAGGGATAATTAGTCTACCCCTATAAGAAGAGAAAAATTAATTACCACAATTAATTAAAAAAAAGATTTTAAATAACCAACAGGACATGTCGGGGCTTGGGAAGTGAAGCCATTTGGGAGTTTTATTTTGTGAAGAGGCAGTTCCCCTCCTCTTCCTTCCTGCCTGGACACCCACTGACCTCTGACTTGCTGCTCCAGGTTGAGTATAATGTTAACGGCCTGTTGCAGTATGATCAATTTAGTCTGCGGTTTCTCATGGCTCAGATGGAGCTGACACATGCGGCCCAGCTCCTTAAAAGCCTCGTTGATATCCCGCACACGTAGCCGTTCGCGAGTGTTGTTTGCCAACCTCCGCCCTTTCTCCCGCCCAGCCTTAACCTCCACTGGCAGATCTTCATCGTCATCCTCATCATCCAGACTAGTGTAGAGCCAATGGAAGATGAGGGAAGGAGTAAACAACAGTTTGCATACATTTCACTGAAAATTACTGGATTAATTACTTGATGAGCAATAAGGTTTCCTATAAATGTCAGCACCTCAACAAAAGTAAAAAAAATACACAGACACTACTACAAATAACCAAATATACTGACCAAATAGTTCCAGAAACAATAAAATCCCAGAAACAAAATTAATAACTAAAAGAAAGAAACACATACTAACACAGTTGGATTATATGCCATGAAATCTCTTGCACTGATAGATGAGTAATAATGTTATCTGAAAAACATGTTTTACCTTGTTCGAAGGCGAGCTTTCATGTCTTTTTTCTCATCCTCTGACTTGTTGGTAAGGGAGCAGTTCTCATTGTCTTCTTTCTCTCGTTTGATTTCAGCACCAGTGGAACGATTTAGACTACCGGGCAGACCTACACATGGAGTTGGGAAACAAAGGGATTAAGCACAGATATTTAATAATATGTGCACATTACTTGACAGTCCAATTATGGCAAAGTGATAATAATAACTTTATTTGCGTAGCACAACTCAAACAAAGTACAAAGTGTTCCAGAACAAAAATAAAACAAAAAGTTAAAATCACTCAAATGAATAAAGAAATAAAAGTAAACTATTTAAACCAAGACTAATTTCTCACGTATGATAAAAATGTGTTTTCCCTCACTTAGACATGAAAAATAAACAGAAGAGTAGAGAACAACCAAAAGCCTCACCAGTAAAACCTTCAGGCTGTGAGCCTGCATGGACAGATGTGGGGCCATGCAAATGTCCTCCACTAGAGGGCAGGCCAACAGTGTCCTCATGGTTACTGGACACCTTGAGACAACAATGAAACACTTCAATTACCTACTTTTGTAACAGTAACAAAATAGTGATACAATTCTCATCTCTTTGCATCTACTTTCACTGTAATAATTTCATTTGTAAATAGTAATTTGTGGATGGATTTCCTATGCTACTATTCATTAATCTCACCAGTCCAGGCATACGACTGGCAAGTCCAAGTGCTGCACTGTTGAAACTTGGAGGTAACCCTAAACCAGACAAGAGCAGACTGTGCATTTCAGAGAGTCCTGCCCCTCCTTGCCCACTGGCATGACGCTGAAGAACATTGATGGCTTCGTCAAGACGGTCCTCCAATTTACTTGACTATAGAGAACAAAAAAACAGTGGACAATGAGAAACCAGAATGTGATACATTAATGGTTGTGTCCTTTATTAATTATTAAAAGACACTGACTCACCATGGACTGAATTCCACCCTCAAAGTTAGATGAAGGTGTGGCCTGGCCAGAGGACCGAGTCCACTGGGATGCAGAGCCTGACAAAAAAGAAAAAGGAAAAGAACATTATAAGGTTGATTCAGAAATATCTGCACTCATTTATTGTAGGCCCAACATTATCAAAACTGATATAAAATATATATACACATTTATTAAATAAAGAGGCTGGGAGGCTGATTTGCGTGGAATGCCTAGATGCATCACAATGTTTACATTCATCCCAAATTATGGAAGATCCAACTCCCTGGCATGCTAAAAATGCTTCTTTATCCTCTAAAGCCCAAAAAGTATTGTCAAAAGTGAGGGATTTTTTACACCTAGACTTAAAAAATTGTGCTCTGTAAAACTGAAATGGACTAACAATAACACAGAAGTACAACTGCTATGGACAAGCATCTCATCCTGGGGCTCTCTGACCTAAAAATGATGAGACAAAGCACCAGTATTTATTACAGTGAGTTTTGTCTGATTGTTGGTTGGTAGTGACTGAGAGTAGTCATTACATTCTTATCTGTTACATTTCAGACAGGAAGTCAATGGAAGACTACTAAAAAATCAACAAAAAATAACCAATAGATTCAGTCAAAACATCGTTATATTTATTGACTAATCAAAAAAAAAACCTGGGTGCATGTCCCCTGTCATTTGTAATGAGCTACACAGGTGTATCTCCTTATGCATACTGGTAAAATATAACAAATTATGTCAGTCTGTTCTTTAATTCAATCTAACATGTTACATCACATTATTTGAACATTATGAACATAAGACACTTCATGAGAGCAGTTATGTACTGTGCAATTTTAACATGTGAAACTAATGTGATGGGGATATGAAACAAATAATGACAAAGACAGAGGAGATATAAAATTGTAATTTTTGCTCTACACTTGGCCAAAGTATGAATCAAATTCAATCCCAGGAAAGTATTTTCTTATTTGATATTTATTGGGTTAATCACTGTAATCTTTTTCCCTCCAATATTGAGCCAGTATCTGATGTATGATTTGTGTGATAAGACAAATAGGGAAGTGACCCCACCTCTTTTTATTTTTACTGCATTTTCCCTTCCTCTCTCATATGTTATTTTTGGGTGGTGTGTATGTGTGTATTTAAAAGATCAAATGAAGTTTAAACTGTGGATCTAGGTACTCAAACCAAGAGTTATACCTAAAAAATGTACAGAGAAAAATCCCACTATTTGTGTTATTTTCAAAATTGCTGAAAGGCTTGTCAGTAAAAGAAATACAGAAATACAAGGCGAATATAATAAAACTCAAGTACTCTTTGAAATTCTGTGACACGCCTTAAAACTAACTCACTGCTTATAATAAAATTAGCAGAAGGCCCCTACAAAAAAAGTTTTTTTTATCTTATTTAGTCTTATTCAGGATGAAAACAATATATTTTTCAAAGATTTTATCATCCCCGTAAACAGGAAAGACTCCCGTCTTGAACAAAAAACAACAACAGCCAGCTGACCTTGAGGCCTCAGGACAAAATGACTGCAGCTACTCACTCACCTGACACAGCCTGAGGAGAGCCAGAGGGAGTTGACGGGGAGGGAGGGAAGGTGTTACTGTTTGGGTCTGAAGGGTAGATCTGAACATAGAGGTTTTTGTTTTAATTTCATAAACACACTGTACTCCTTTACATTATTATACAGAATATACATCGTTAAAGGTTTTGAGTGAAAATGTTATATGCATTACTACTTACAGATGCCAGAGCCTTTCCAATTTCATCCCCTGAACTCCCAGGTACTGCTCCCCGATTGGCTTAAATGGGGGAGGGGCACACAACTCAATTTAACCAGAGCCTCCAGTATGCTCAATAATGATTTAACTATGTGACATTGTGGCATGAAAACATTAAGAGCACCTCTGACACAGAAAACAGCACACATTTAATAGTTTACCCATAATTGTCTCAGTGCCAGCAATAGGTGGTGTGTGGCTGGGGACTCCAAAGCCGCTTGAGCTGGAGTGGAAACCTGCAGTATGTGCCCCGTTGACTTCACTGCCATGTAGGGGGTAGTTTTGCGGAGAGAGTGGTTGCCGTTTCTTGGAAGGAAAGGAACCAAGTTATTTAAATGCACAACCAGACAAGCCTTCAGTGATGCATTGAAAACATGTCAAGGACCTCATTCTATCTTCATAGACAAATAAATCCAAAGTGTGAGGGCAGAGCTCACCAGTCTGTCTTGGGGGTTGATGGCAGTGAAAGGACCATGTTGGCTCAGATGGGGGGAGTTGCCCAGCATGGGAGAATAACCAGGCTGAACCATGGACCCGGAAGAGCCCCATGGATCGAAGGGTGGGTGGAGGCCTTCTGTCATGGGGCATCCAGTGGAGGAAGGGGGGGGCAAGAAAGACGAGGGATAATCAGCCACGTAGGAAGAAAACACAACGAAGGCCACATATGAGATCTGTCACATTACTGTGATGACTTCATTCAACCGTGATGCAGCATTCAGCACCCAGTCAGCATAGGGTGTTCACTGGGACATGACTACAGAATGTGCAGTAGTATATTATAAGAAACTCATTTCACAACTGGTTGCAAAACAGGTTACTATTATCTATGCAGGTGTTACATACACAAACACAATGAACAAGGGACAGTTCTTAAGACAAATTATTTCAAGTAACCTTGCATGTAGAAAGGTGGTGGGTAGATGTTTCCTGCCTTGGAGGCTTGGTAGCCAGCATTGTCCCTGTTAAAATCCTCTCCTGAGGCAGATGCATATACCTGCAGTAGACATACAGAAAAACGGGAGGCAAGCTGTTCAGTTCAGTCATTGAAAACGTTTTAAAAAACACTACATTACTTAAACAAGCAACACTATACTGTGTATTTAACTTGTTGAATGAATGACATGCACTACACATACACGTCTATAAGGCACTTTCTTTCATCATACACTAAGAAAGTTCCCAGGGAGTTTTAAACTAATTGGAAGAACACAAATTAATTTGTCTTCAAAAAATAGTATCTGGACCTGAGTAAAGACACATACCTTGAATACCAGTTTTTAAAACGGTTCCTTTCTAAGCTTTTTTTTACTACCTGCTTTTCCACTAAATTCGAAATACAGAATTTTGCAACTTAACATTTTTGCTGAACTGGAGAACTGAGCATTATGTGTTGAATGTAGAGTGGAAGTGAATTTATTAAGCTCCGTCTTCCATTTCAGTAAGGCTTTTACATACTATACTCTTAAATAAAAGCATACTGAGAATGGTTTGCTGATACATAATTCACTCTCCTTAACACAGTGATATTTGATCATATAATGGAAGCTGCAGTTGGATTTGGTGGATGTTATAATGAGTATAAAGGCACCAATGTTCTGAACAATCATATCCTTCTCAATCAGGACTGTGCTAGCTGAAAATGAAGTATCAAACTGTGCCTGAAAAACTAAAATCCAAATCAGCTGAAGTTTTCTTCTGTAATTTGATTAAACAGAGAGAAAGAGGGAAAAGAGTTGAGAGGAGAAGAGGGACCGGAGAGATGCACTCCTAATTACTGAACCATCTGCCGATTCCTGGACGGCAGCCAACTCTACTGGCAGCTGGGATAAAGGCATGGGGGAGGGAGAGAGAAAGGGGTGTGCTGTTGTTCGTGGTGGTAGATATTGGGGGGGGTAGAGAGGAGCGAATCGAGGGGGGGGAGAAAGGAAGAAACAGCAAAGAGGAGGAAATAGGGTGCCCAGAGAGAGAGTGTGGGAGGGAAAAATGAGGTGGAGTAAGAACCACCAAACCCCAGAATGAATTCCCTCCAGTGATCTAACGAGTTTACTTGGCAGAGGGGAAGAAATGTGGCCATAAAGTAAAGGGCCTACAAATACAACACACTATAAATACATGCTGCAAATGAGTGACTGGATGAATGAGCAGCTTTTTTCTCCTGTTTTCTTTTATATGTTGCTGGTGCAGATACATAGTTGTAAGAGCTGTATGTCTTGTATTACAGTTATCCTATTGTACAACAAGCCAAGGAGACATGTACAATGCCAAATAGAATGTAAAAGGAGGTATAAAACATGAACCCATGGGCACCCATAAACCCCCTGCAAGGAGTGAGATATAGTATATGTCTGTTACTACTCACTGAGGAGGGCAGGCCAGGAGGCACCTTCCTGATCTTTTTTGGCTGAGGTTCTGAGGAAGAGAGACAAAGTGAAATTCAAATAAGTGTGCATTCCCTCACAAAGATCTTAACTTCTTGCAGACGTGACACTACAACAACCAATGAAGGGACTGATTAATGCAGCCCTCTTCCTTCTGAAGTCCTGCTGAAGCAATCCACCCATCAGCTTTTGTGACAACTTAATGCCTCATCAAATGATAGGGAGGTTTTTTTAGTTACTTTCCTCATTGAGAACTCAATGATTTCACTCTCTTTGTAAAATATGAGGTTTCTCAAATACTTTCTAAAACCTCAGCAGGTGATGACAAACACAAACTTAAATATAAACCAGAACAAAGATTTTTTTTTCTAAAATGAAATGTGAAATGTTCTTCCCCCTTACCAATGGGGTCCTGTGAAGGTCTCCTGCGAGGATTGCTCCCTTCATAGGAGGAATAAAACTGTGAGTTGGACTTCAGGCCAGACGGAGAGAGGGCATCAGGACTAGGCAGAGGTATCTCACTGGGCATGAAGCCGGGCTAAAGACAGTGTAAAATAAAGCACAAGCTTATGTAGTACAACAGGACAGTTAAGAATAGGGAGTTACAGAAATAAATTAATCGTGATATATGAAAAGAAAAAAGAGAAGGGGTGACGCTGAAGAAAAACAGCGGCCTTTTTGACGTATTTACCTGTGCTGCAAATGATGAGTACGGTCCTCGCTCTGCCTTTCCTGTTAAAAGAAAGGAATAGAAAACCAGGTCATGACTGTGAAAATTGGGCTTTTATGTCAATATTAAATCACAATCTGGCAATTCCACTTGGGTGCCTCCCATCTGCTGTGTGAGTGTATATGATGATATGCGGTATTTATGGTTATGGACAGCACAACAACAAATATGGCCCCCATTATAAATGGTTCAGGGGCAATTGGGCCAAACCTCTGTCCCCTCTCCTGACAGTTAAACAGAGGAGAGGTATAGGGCGATGTATTCCCAAGAGAGAGCCTTGTTTGTGCATGGGTGACCTTTACACCTCCCAAACCTGATCTGCACTGAAGAAACCCCTCCTCCACATCCTCCCTGATTACCCAGCTCCCTTCATCCATCAGTGCCAAACCATAAATATGGTTTGCCCTGAAGTAGTACATTACTGTCTAACCTGTGAATGGCTGCTCTTGCAAACAAACAGCTCATTGTTTTAGTTCAGTCCTACAGACAATTTATATAAATATGTGTATGTGTGTGTAAGTTCTATTATTAGAAACACTGGCCTCAAAGTTCCCCAATTCCCTTAGGCTTTAACAAGACATGAAAGTTATAGTGTCTATTCAGCAGCTTAATTCAATTGAAACCTTCTTACCAACAATCCCTGATCCAAATATGGGAGCAGATGCCATACCCCCTTGCTCACTGTAAAGGCCTTCTTCTCCGTAGCCCTAAGGGAAAGACCGCGTTGATATTAGCGTAAGAAATAAACAAACACAGATTATCCATGTTGGCTTGAAACCCTGAGCAGAGCTTGAGACCCCGCTGTGTTTGTGTGTGTGAAAAAGGTATAAATTACACGATTGGCCAAACTGTTGCGCATCACTCAAGAAGAGCAGCATGACATTCTATTTGGCCAGGTTAGATGTAGTAAGTAAGGATAAACCATACCCTTCCCTGATTCAGCGATGGACTGTTCTGCTCTCCTTGCCCCCAGGGACTGGATCCACTCCTCTCATCTATACCCGGAAGACAAAGAACTGGGTTAGGCCTATAAACCACTAAAAGCCACACTCTTGGAAAACGAATGATGACCTGCTTTGATACAGGTCTTCCAGGCTGTTTAAAGTAACCTCAATTGAAGAGCTTCACTTCACAGCTCACACAGAGACAGAATAGTGACATTGCTGTCACATAGTGTGGATGTGAGCTGTAGGAAGTTTGAATAATTAACACCCAGTGTGAGGCTCCCAGAATCATCCTCGACATTCTTCATTCTCCCACTCTACTCCTTTACATTTTCCATGGCAACAGTCATTCATCGCCCATCTATTCTCTTACATTTGGCCTACACCTTCGCCCTAACACAGACTCAAGGTCTCTGTCTTACATACTAGGCACACATTATCCCTGGCCAGAGCTCTTCAGCTTATAGAGAGGTGAATGTGTTTGAAAAAAGGAATGATTTTAAAGATTGGTGAAGCAGAAATTCCTGCTCATCCCCTTTCACTCAATCTCCTCTCATACTGCAATACAGCATCTCTGGGGGAGAGCTGAAGCTTAATTGCATACTGATTTGCATAATTGTGCATATTAATGAAGCTCAGCTCTATGAATATTCATATTTTTGTTTTGTTGTCTAATTAAAAAGCAGAGAGGGGAGAGGGAATGGGGGGTAGAGGCGGGTTAGAATCATGACAAGATCAGCAGCAGAACAGAGTGATGGGTCCACAGCGCTGAGAGCTGCTAGATTGCCGTGACAACTGTGATCTATACACACGACACCAGCAGAATAAGAGATGAAGGAGACAATGTCTTGTCCTCTCTCTATGGTTGACTGTCACTGTCCACATCAATCAAAGATGATAAAGGAAATGCATGAAACTATTTGTTTCTGCTGTAAGTCATCAGTACCATAACTCCAGGCAAGAAAATTCTCCTACTCTGTGTTATACATTTGTGAATTAGAAGGTGTTTTTTGACATGTAAACTAAACAGACAGAAAAAAACACCACATACTGTACAATTGAAGAGTAGAAATGACTTAACCAGTAATTACATTCTAAATTTAAATGACCCAGTTACACTGTCAATATTCTCCAACAAAATGTACATAAAACTACCAGTAGGGCTTCTATTTTTAGGACAAATACAAAAAAGGTGCCACATTTCATTGGCCACACACCTGTATTATTACCATGTAGTATATATACTACAGTATATAAATACTACACATATCTGTGTAGTCTTTTCCCCTCTCTTATTTACTTACTCACCTACTTGCTCCACAACCCTGTTGTATAAGAATGTGTTTCTTCGGGGCAGACAATGTAGTGTTAACATGTGTTATGCATGAAATGGGAAAGATAAATGAATGATATTATAGCTTTAAAGGATAACATACAAGATGAGACGAGACAAAATAAGATGAACTTGAATAAATGTCAATTAACCCACATGTTCTTTGTCATTAACTGCCCTGTTAATGACCAAATGTGACTTTTTCCCAGTAAGAGCACAAGGTTTTTTTTTCAAAAATGGGCCTGTTCCAGAGACTGCTATTACATGCACTTAATTAACCAGGATACAGCCAACTTTTCTGAGTAAACTATTTTCTGAACTGTCATGTAAAAGGGAAACCTGGTTTCCGTAATTGGGGTAAGGGATTACAGAAACACATTTTCACCTGGCAGATTTCTCCTGGAGAACTCTGATTTCTCTGCCATGCATACGCAGAGCCAGGTTTCTTAAAGGCTTTTTACAAGGGGACATGTGTATGACACAGGCTGCAGACACATGTCACTCTACTTCATTCACAGAGGAGAGAAGCGGCTGGATAAACAGGGAGATCATAACACAAAGCAATCAAGTCCACTCAAAATCCAACTGAAACTGAAAGTAACGCAAAGTGCCCCATAGACATCTAAATAAGTCACTTTTCACAGTGTATTCCTTTTTAATTTAGATTGATTGTGCTGTGAAAAGGAGCACAGCGACTGTCTGCAAGTCTCTCTCACTGTGCTGTCAGTCAGCTCCCCCAACATACATAAAAAAAACAAGTCAGGAAGCAGTCTCTTCTGTAACTATGCAGTTCAAATCTGTGAGCCATGCTTCAAAAATGAGCCCAAGACAGACAAGAAATCAGATTACTCATGTGCTGCGTATATAAACTCATTCCCCAATTATTCAAGAAACATGATTTCTCTGAGTAAATTGATTACTTAAGTGCATGTAAATGCAGTCACTATCTCACTTTTGTTACTAATTATGTTTTCATTACTAGTTTGTCTTTCAAGCTTTTTCAGGTAATGTGTTGTTTTGTCAGACACTACATACGTTTTATTTGCACATGTTCTACCTTTTGTTTGTCTCCCTGAAATGAATAGTTCATAATATGGTATGGGAGTAATTGATGAAATAATAATAATGAATACTTTATTGATCCCCTTGGGGAAATTGTTGTTTGGACAGCTGCTAGACCTGTGTCAGCG
>JAUMHL010000010.1:8956599-8967400 GCA_032362345.1 Sandelia bainsii
CTGGGACTGAGAATCGAACCGCTAACCCTTGGGTTGGGAGACGACTGCTCTACCCACTGAGCTATCATGCCGCCCAACAGATCATACTGCCCACCGTCTTATTCAAATGAGAGTTTTACAGAGGTGAAGAGTGAAATCATATTTACACAAATCCTGTCATTCTTACAGATAAATTTCATTAGCACTACAATAAGAGTGAGAAAACAATGAGTAGTGAAGTACTCAGACAGACTACCAGGACTGTAAAGGGAAAAATAAAGAAAAGGGTGAGTAACATCCGACAAATTCTCTGGTGAACCCCAATGTACTTCTCCCAGCATGCAACGCCCCTTTAAGCATGGCTAGTCTATAATTACACAGGAAGAAATGCTGGAATCAGACAGCCAGCCTGAGTCATTGGCTTCATGAGCAAATCTCCAGCACATACATTGACCGAACTTGCAGACATGTCTTCATTTTTACAGGAAGACTGCCCCAGGCACCTATAACTAAGTGTGCCGTTTTGTCTACATACCTTCTTCCTTCCCTTGACAAAGTGACTCACACAGACACAAAGCATGATGCCAGATCAAATCTCAAGAGAGGGAACACTGTTAATGAAATACTGAACAATGTACAATAACACAGATCTGGCTAGTTTAACCCATAAGTCACTTCTCAAATACAACACTGTGTGCCCTAACCCACTTAAACAGTATACTTTTAAGAATATACATTTTAACATCTTTGTTCTAAACAGGGAAATTACATATATTTTAACAGCACCATGTGCCTGGAATTAAAAATTTGAACAACAAAACTACTTCAACATCCTTTATGTGACTCACTGACACATCTGTGTTTGAAATATGGAACATTTCATGCAAATTTGAAAGTCCTCCCCTTCTGCATTTCAGCCCATACCAAAGTTTAAAAATACATTTTAGGATTCTCGGTTTCCAGTGACCAAAAAATGAAAGTGCACTGAAAATTACTTTAACTGACTAGTGAAAGGGATTGAAGCAGCATATGAGACCAGAGCAGAGATATTATCATCACTGAAAGCTCTAACATAGCCACACATCTTAAAACCCCAAACCTTAACCATTCTGGGGGAAAAAGCCATCTAACTGACTCTATAAAGAAAACACGTGGCAGCTGCTCCACAAAAAGCAGGAATTCAGTTTCACCAGGACCAATCATATGGGAGCACAGCTTTAAGTAACCAGGAAAACATACACAAATTTACATGACATTTACAACCAGCATCTCTCCTACAGGATATGTTTCAAGAGACAGTCAATGAGCACATGTTTTAGTATACGTCTCTGAAGAGGGCTGATTGTACCAAACCTGTCAACAATACTGTGATGAAGAATTTATGAACTCATTACATCCAGCTGATCAAAAAATTGTTACAGCATGTAACTCTTCACGAATGAAGCGATACTCTGCCCAAAATATTTAGCACAATTCAATAAATGATACTGGTGTTCCCTTCTTCACATCAAACATCCTGAAGAAACTTCTCATACGACTCTTACATCGTAATCTGACCATACAGGTTCTGTACATAGAGAGTGCACTTAGAGTGTGAACACAAGTAGGGAAGTGAATCTTGACACAAAAGTGACTGAGAAGTTGTTGAAGATGTCTGAAAACCAAACATTTTACATATAACTATGGTGAGTGAGTGATACTCAAATGGTATATTTTGGGTGGAGTTTAATTTTAAGTCTGAGGACAACGCCATAAGCAGCCGCTGGATTGCTAACATCTATGTGTCTCTTTTGTAAGCACACACCTAGCCTTGACAAAAGCATATGTAAGTGGCCCTCAAGAGAATGGAAGAAATAAAGCCCCTATGCTCAACCCTGCTGCTGCTTTCCTTACCTTTTATCTTTGCTTCAATATCCTGTTTCATTTCGATTGCCAGCCAAAAGACCTACTGCACTTCTACAGCTACAAGGGTGACAGAAAGAGGTTTGTGTAGGGCAAGAGGATTGGCTACCACATGAATACAGATGAAAAGTGGTGAACATTTCAAGTCAACTAAAGTTTGCATATTAAAGCAACAGTAAAAGCCCAGAAACCACAACATGAAGGAAACAGTTTAATCTTGAGTATCTCTGAGGCTTTGTTTGTTTATAACAAGTTGTGCACTTGTTTTAAAACTGACAGTA
Organism: Sandelia bainsii; assembly: GCA_032362345.1. NCBI lineage: Eukaryota > Metazoa > Chordata > Actinopteri > Anabantiformes > Anabantidae > Sandelia > Sandelia bainsii. The sequence goes on from JAUMHL010000010.1 coordinate 8,958,762, forward strand.
AGGGCTCAGCTGGTAAAGTTTCTGATGAGGATGGATAATAATTCCAGGTGACAATGAGTTATGTGAAGAGGAAAAGTAGGGTGCCAGATTACAGGACAAGTGAGTACACTTTTTCACAAAGTAAGCAGAAGAGATTAATTGGGCTGTTCCCATCACCCCCCACCCTCAGTCTTTCTCCTTAAGTGATTGAATGGCAACAGCTGAGAAGGTGAGGGAAGAGACACCTGCAAGGCGAGCATGAGGAAGCGTAGAGGAGCTGCCGCTTGATCTACATAACATAAAATAAGCTTGCCTGAGCTTCTTTCCATTAAACTGTGAAACGCAATTCATGAGAGGAACAGTAGAATTAGATCTGTAAGAATAAAACATGAATTCTATTTAAAAGTCAAATAAATTAAGTCAAATAAAGAGCCAGAAAGACAAAGAAAGACAGAAGAAGACCAAGAAACTAAGAAATTAAAAAAAAAGAAGAACATATTTCTAAATTGTTAGAAAATGCATATTTGAGTCATAGAGATCACAGAGACAGAAAAAGTCTAAAATTGTTCATTTTGTCTTACCTGAACCTCCAAACTGACTGCTGGAGAGAGTAGTTGGCCGGTTCCTACCATTTGAAACTGGAGGCTCAAACATCTGAAATGAGAGGAATGAAACTGTAAGCAAACCACTACAAGTCCATCTAAGTCTTTGCTGAGTCATACGCTCTTCACTTGTGCAAAGGTTGATTATGTGGTATTTCAAACTATCCTCTATGCTATCCTATTTAGCCAAAAGCTAGGGGCGTGAAGCAATCTACAACAACAAAGTTGGCTGATGTCCGTGGACCCATACTAGAAACCCTGAGCAAGTGACCCACTGGTGGATGCCTTGATATGCATTCACATTTCAACCTACTTAACAACAAGATTTATTGTAAAACTTAAAGTAATTTCTCAATCTTCAAGCATAGAACGAATTGTATAGGACACAAACTCGACAAATTCAAGCAATCTTCAGAAAGATCTTACCGCGCTAAAATCCAGCAAGTCGCTGAGCTCCTTGTCTGTTTCCACTGCAGCCATTCTCTGCTGCTGTTCACTTGGCCCTTTCAGTCTCAGCAAGCAACTACAAGCAGAGGTAAGGAGAACATGAGTATATTTTTCCCATTTGTATGATGGTTAACTAGCCTGATGAGCCAAGGTAAAAGAAGAGCTAGATATTCCCAGAAATAAGAAAGTACTGTTTAATTCCTTAAGTCTGATAATGTGAAAATTATGGGTATGAGTGATCATTTGTGATCAAACATACTGCACATATGCTACAACACCATTCAGTCTCCTTTTCAAGGACAATTATGCAGGGTCAGGCCATCTAAAAATGACACAAATATGAATTACTAATGTCTATATCATAAGATGGAACTCAACTCACTAATTCAAGTAGCACATCTTTGCCTGAGACCATCAGATTATTGACCAAGTAAAGAGTTTCCCCGCTAGCCCACATCTAACATGTGTGACCACGGTTCAGCCACAGGCCACACTACACTCATTAGTCAGCACCTGGGCTCAGTCTGCTTCCTCTACCTCAAAAACCAACCTGCTTCAACAGATTTTTTTTTAAACTTACAAAATAATAATGCAACATGCTGAACTCTCACTGACACAACGTAATGTAAGATCAGACTGTATAAAAGCAAGGATGTTTTTTTCTCCTATAATAGTATACTATTGTTGGTGCAAGATAAACTATTTACTTTGCATACCAACAATACTATCAGAGTTTCTGGCTGATCAATTGCTATGGTATGTAAAGCCATAAAATGTAAATCTTTATAGTAAAAACAAACACTGGGTGCAGAGATCTGTCAAATTCATTTAAAGCATGTCACATGAAGGGATATTTAATAAATGGCACATAAAAATAATAATAACCACATAGAGTCAATAAACAATTTTGACAGTCAATCAACAAACTCTGAGCATTATGAGCTATTATTTGCATAACCTTTTGGATTGTGATATTTTCAGCTATAGTACCCATTGCTTTTACTTCGCATATTTCAGTGAATAAAGAAACAAAGGGCCAGAATAACAAATACTACATTTAAGTACAATGTATGTTAAAAATGGGGCTGGGGGTGTAGATTTTCTGAGTCATAACCATCATGAGAGGTCACGAGAAGTACATTTGTGAGATATCACTGAGATGATATCACTGCTACTACTTGAATAACTCAGTATCATGTTCAGAGGATGATACAGTTTTACTCTAAAATACACTAGAAACAGAAACAAATAGTTGCAGTAATTTGAGATATTCGTGACAGCAACAAAAGCATCGCCCATCACCTTAAAATGTATCTAATTTTTATGCAAATGTGCTACTTTTACCAGTGATACTCCTGGAAATATCGTATAGTGTTTATAATCAAGTCAAGCCATGACAAAGACAACAACAAAGGAATCAACAACCTTTCTGAACTGCTTACTCACAAAACAAAAGAAGTAAAACAACGGTATCTGATTTTAACGGCATGAAAGGATGCAGCCATTAGATCAAGTCTAACCGTAAAGCCATGTAAATACTAGTACAGTGGCTAATAATAACACAATTTAAAAGTAAGGAGTAATGACAAATGTGCTATTATCTAAGAACCAATCAAAATATTTTGACACGACATGATCTAGTAATTTCTGTCCCCCATTGAGCTGAGGTCAAAATGGGGGATAAGTGTTTAGCCCCTCCTAACAAATGGAAGGCATACGCTTGTCTTGAGCACCTCCACCTCCAGCCTGCCCATTTGGAGGAAAAAGTTTAAAGGCAGAAATAGCTACACAACATCTCATACCTGGCGTCAAGTAGGAGACAGTCTGTAATCAACAGTGTGTGTTTTCATGTCTCATCGGTGAGTTAAGATCCTCCGGGACGTTTAAAAAGTCCAAAAACCTGTTGCCTGCCCTGACGTCGAGCAGGAGAATGAAACACTGATGAACACAAAGACTCGGGCCACCAAAGTTTAAACTGAGTCGTCGAAACACGACAAAATATAAAGAAGTGACAGATTTACTTTAGAGAATTGATCGAAATACATGTTAATCCTGCACGATGGAGAAAACAAGGCTTTAGCTGCGTTCTCGCTGCTTGCTGCAGTGTTGGTTTGCTGTTGGTTGGAGTGGAGGGGGGTAAAAATAATACCCCCAAGTTACACTTTTCGTTGGGATGTCATTATCACTGCGCACTTTTGTAGTTTATACCGTTTACGGTAAACTAGGCTATATTAGTGAACCTCTACAATCTCGATAACGAGTGGAAAACATTGCCATTTTAGCCACAACCACGGCTGTTATAAAACAAAACGTCCGCCCGTGTTAACGGCTAACGTTCACGCATTTGTCTGTAGAAAAGCTACACAGTAGTAGTTACCACAGACAGCTAAGTCCTGAGGTAAGCTAACTCTGTCTCTGATAATGTGCTATAACATTTATAGCCCACTGATGTGAACAAATAAGTATTTTCCACCGCACACAACATATTAATACTCAGTAATAACACAGCAAGCTCGCCCAGGCCGAATGGACGAACATTCAAGACCCCGCTTTTCCCGGCTGAAGCACTCCAACTTGAACGATGCTCTTAAAACTTGATTATTACTCCGGTAAAAACGTTACAGACCACTTCAATTTGACATGCATATGCTTGTTATGAATGCGTATTTATCCACACATTTACCTGGATTCAACAATGTGGCATCCAACAGGGAGAAATGAAGGTCTGGAGTAGAGAAAAAAACAAAGTTAGGGACAGGATCCTTCCCCCGTGGTCCTGACTGTGGGCTTGATGAAGATGAGGAAAGACAATATGAACCACTCCTCCGCCGAGTCGTCACGTTGTGGTCTTCGTCACGAAACTGAAAACACCTCTCTAACTCGAACCATAACTCTTGGGCTACTACGTTTCCTCAGTGTTAGAGAAATTATAACCATTTCATTTTCCAAGTAGACATTTTAACAGCCTCCACATTGTCGTTTCCAACGGAGTATCACTCCGCAGCACAGCCCACGGGAGGACATGGACGTTGAAACATCAGCGGTGTCCAATTTCAACTAAAACGAAGTAACCAAACGAAGCAGGTTTCGACAGTCTTTGTATCAACGCGCCAGGTATGATAAATACTTCAAATTGTCACTATTTTTGCGGCTGCGAACGACACACAAAATGATCGGAGGACCAATTCGCGGGGATCTATGTCGACCGGCGGATGAGGACAGCGGAAAGCCCAACAGAGTAGAGCCGCAGAAGATGGAATGATAATATCGGAGGAAGGACCAATTGGATTCGACGAAAATTTGATTGGCAAGTGGGACGTCCAAATATGTTTCAACATTAACCTTTAGGGCCGTCTCATTTCGCCTATGGGTTCGGGTGCATTTTAATTTTGTTCTCGAACAGTGCCTTAGCTACAAAATTGCTCCTATGTGTGTGTGTCAAAAAGAGATGGGAGTTCACCGTGCTTAATTAGGAATATGGGTAAGATAGTAAAAAACAGTTTAAAATGAAAATAGTTGTTTTTGCGGTTTAGGTTTTTGTCTAAAGACACAAAATTAAACAGATTAAAGGGTGACCTTGCCATGAATAAATCTCTGAAAAATCACACTCTTGACAACGGTCTATATGTATAAAAATATAAAAAATCAAATAAAAAAATAGTACCTGCTATGTACTGTGTAGAGGTAAATTGCTTTTATTCCTTTTATTAATTATTTTTTTAGTTTTTGGACAAATAGCTATCCTGTTAATACACACACACACACACACATACAGTAGTTATATACTGTTTGTACTTTCATATTTAAATATGTGCTGCTTCTTTTAGTTTCATCATGACAGTATTCATGCACACAGTCCATCCTCACCACACAGAATCTACCACTGTCATGCTCCTGACTACGTCATGCATTAGCCTATTATTATTATTATGTTCATTATTGTGGTTTGATGTTTATGTTGGGCTTTATCGTGACATTGGATCACACTGAATTCCTTGTGTTTGCTCCCTTGCAAATAGATCAGATCATGCAATAATAAATATTATAACATAATCACAAATTACTTTTTGCTCAGTAGTCTTTCATCACATCTGTAGGATGAAAATACTATGAACACATCCCTGAGAAACAGTGATAGTAATTACAATGCCCTATATGGTATGTGTAATAATATGAGGAGTCTTGCAATTATTAGGTATCATCATGTATTTGCAATACCCTCTTTGTCCAGTAGCTATTGTTTTATCCTGTGTGAGGAGAAAATAAATCCATACTAACAAAATGTTATGACCACATTCCTAAAAATATTTATTATCAGTTTTTTATTATAGGCTATCATTAGGCCTTTGTGTTCATAATTTGTGTTTGGGGAGGGGGAAAAACATTTGCAACATGCTCTGGCATGTTGAGTGCAAAAGTGAAAAAAAAAAAACTTCACAGTGGGGCTACTTCCTTTACTTGAACTGGAATCAAAAGAGTGTGTTTACAACATGACCCAGCATCTAGCTCACAAAAATGGCCTGGGTTGTGTTTTTCGTGAGTTTTACATTGGTGGTTATGTAAACAAGGCTGCAGTTAATGTCAGCGTTTGTTTTGAGACTTTGTAGAGAAAACCTCAGTTGGTTTGAGGGGAAACAACCTAAATAACATCTGTGCTGGCCTTTACGAGAAAACTCAGCCATCCACTTTGTGGTTCACAAGCATGCACACACACATGCTCAGCATGCATTGCACACATGCAACCCACACCTGTATGCCATTAAATGTGGGACTAAAGACTGGTTATCATGTTATCCTTTTAGAGGTAAATGAAGCTAAAAACATGTCCCACAGAATACTCAGCTACAGAAACACAATGTGTGCTTTGAATGGCATCTTTAAAGACACATCCAGTTAAATGAGTAAGAATGTAAAGGTACAACTCAGCTCTACACATTTTTGCAAAAGGCCAAGGAACATTCAGTCAGTGTGATCACATCAGCCTCATTATGACAAAACTGGTCTCGTGTCACAGATTCACTCGTGAAGCTCCTGTGGTACACCTGGGGAAAGATGGTGCATGTATTTGTCATGGAAGTGATCATATCACTTCTCCATAGAAAACATCAAACTGTGTTTGGTTTGTTACCTTTTAAAAACTAGTACAAACAGCATGGAGGCAGAACAACATCAAGATTTTACGGTAAGGTGCAAGACACACATAAAAGCTATATTTAGAGTGGAACTCCATTTTCCTAACCCCAAAAGTGTGTACCCTCCTCTCCACCCACGCTTTCCTGGGCTCTCTCGTCTTCTAGACAAGAACTATAGCTTTGTAAATGGGTTACCCCCATGCAGCCACCCACGCATCAGGTACAGTATCAAAACCTGGGGCATCCTGTTATGACTTCTGGTTTCCTGTTTCCTGTGAAAAATACACCCCCCCTCCCTCCCCCCATGAACACTCATACACACACAAATACATTCAAGTACTCCACCATTTCTCACTGTTTCATACACACAACCCTGGTGATTGCAGAAAGGTGCTGTTTTAAATATAAATATACTACCACTTGGATTCAGTTAATAAAATACAATGGGGTGCTTTCTCTTTTTAAACTCAAACCAGTGTGTTTGTGTGTTTAAAACCATGTATATTGTGTCCAGTGCTCAGCCGTGTGATATCTACAAAGCTGCAGCACTGTGGGGGCGTCATTATGCTATAAGGTGGCATGAGCAGCTGTTTTGCCCCATTCTTCACACCATTTAATTTGTTTTTATTTCATGTATACATCTTCTCATTTCACCTGCCAGAGAGGAAGATGTAGAAGTATCAAGGGACCACTGAAACAGCAATAACAGAAGTGTGTGCTCGTGTGTGAACTGAAGACCCCCGTTTGCCAAAAATATCAAAATAACACTGTTTGTGACACACAACATGCTGCCACCACACACCCCCTGCCAAGATACCTGAGCATCTCTCTCAACAGGGGTCAACCACATCACTCTTAATGAGCAGAAATCTATCTACCTTCCTGTGGTGGTTCTAGCCTGCTGTGCTGAATGCTCAGTGATGCTGTGCATGGTAAATTGTCTTGGCTCAAACTCATACCAGCATTCTCCCTCTTTTATGTTGTGGTTTTTGTTGGTGGTGAAAATTTTTTTAACATACTTGTTTGGAGCATTTTTCATGTGTATTCATGTGTACACTTTTGTATGGGCACTGTCATCTTGTTTATATTTAATGTGAGTTTATAGTCAGTATTTTTGTGAAAGTAGTTCTTCTTTTCACTAAGGCCTTTGTGCATATAGAGCATTCTCTGACTTTTTTCATGTTTTAACAAGAAAATGAGAAAAGGCACAATAGCATCCTGCTCTTTTTTCAGATTTTTAGCTCATCATCCCCTCCCCCTTTCTTGCAGATTGAAATTCATTAGCAATCAAAGAGCCACTGACAAACGCCCAATTTTAATTACCCTCTCATTTGCATATTTGCATATTAATGACTGCAGACTTAGCTGTTTTTCTGCTGCAGTAGTCCCCCTCCCATGAACATTGCTCAGACGTAGCCATACCACCCGCAACACTATGTCTTTCTCGGAGCTCAAGGCTCTGTGCTGTCAGACTGAAGTTGACAGAGATTCAAGGGAAAATATTTCATTATAACTCCCTATCAATCTAAACATTAGCCGAACAGATGAATAATTGTTCTTTAAATAGATGACCAATGTATTTCAGCAATGCTTTATTTCACTAGTCTCAACTTGGTTTCAACTATGTACACACAATGCGCCACTCAAACGGTATTTTGGCAGTAGTACTATGTTTTAGTACGAGTAATTGTACTTAATCCTCAGTGTTTTGAAACATAATATGGTGCCCCCTTCTGGTGAAATGAATTTAAGACAGACAAGATATGTTCTGCCAAACAAAGACACCATATTCACAAGTTATATGTTATATATACCATTTATTGACCATTATGACCTGGTAAAGACAACTTTTTTTGATTTTTTCAGTGAAAGCATTTTACCATTACTAAAAGGACAAAGTGCATAAAAAACAAAATAAAGATACTAAATGCCCAAATCTGGGACAACACAGGATTGCTCAGAAAATAAAAGCAGTCTTGCTATATCTGATACTGTACAGGGTTGAATAAGTAATATTTTGGAAGATATATTGGAAGGCAGTCTCTGCCCAGTATAGCTGTTCTGTTCAGTGTATGTTTTCTGTACACCAAGTTAAAGATGCTGCTTGAAGGTAACCGCTGCAACACACAGATGGAACAGGGAGTGCATTTAAGGTTGTAACTTTTTTATTTTGTACTTTTACATGAGGGTCATGCTAAAATGCTTTTATACATTGTGATCACCTCAAGACTTCTTATAATTTATATAAATCAGTCGCACACAAATCAAAGAAACTTACTAGACCTTGCTAACACAAATAACCCGACATATTCAATAAAATAAACATATTCTTACATTTCTCATGTGTTTGCATATCAGATATAAAACAAATTCATATATGTATCAGTCTGTACACATGTACAGATGCATAATCATGACTTGAAGTGAAACACTCATGCTGCAAGCCCTAAAACACTTCTGATGAAATCAGAAACCACAC
>JAUMHL010000010.1:8974726-8988496 GCA_032362345.1 Sandelia bainsii
CACTGTCGCCTAAGTGCTTGCTCAAGTGGGACTGTTGTGTTTTCCACATTATTCTGTATTTACTTATAGTCTGTAAGGTCTTAAACTTTACAATGTAAAGTGCCTCGAGATTACTTTTGCTGTGATTTGGCACTATATAAATAAAACTGAATTGAATTGAATTGCCCTAACCTTCCACCAAAAAAATATAACCATTTAACCTCCACTGGTATATAGAAATGATATAAATATAAATGATACAGCCAGTTTGGTTTAAATAGATGAGAGAGGCACTGCAGCTCACTCTTGTTAACAACATCAATGCCTCATCAACACATGAGAAATACAAGCAATACAATACTGCGTTTTTGACTTAAAGGCTTTTGTCTGTAATCATTTTTGTGTGATTTTCTTTCAGCAGGGGGCATTTTTGCTTGTTTCTTTACAGCCTCCACCTGTGTCTGACTGGGCTGTGGTTTTTCCTCTGAATAACGGCAGTTTTAAAAAGGAGAAAGACAAAGAAAGGCACGTTATTAAAATGAACATTGTACACAAACATAGAACTAAAACTGTCATTCAGTTTGCTCTTAAACATTTTTATTGCCTTTTGTTTACAGATGTGATATATATATATTTGTCTAGCTCCCGACATGCTGTCAATGCAGTAACAGTTATGCAAAATCCTGCAAAGAGTCTATCCATGTCACATGTCATTTTGCTTTCTGAAAATGTGCTACTAGCTTGTAAACCAGAATTTTGATATCACTTTGAACACCAAAGCACACTCTTTTATCAGTTTCAAAGAAGCAGATTCATAAACCTCTCTCTAATAACATTAACATGGCTCTCTTTAAGAGTCACAGTTAATAATGCATAAATAAGCTTACCCTATTTTTATTGTTACTATTATTTTTTATTTTATTATTCTGTTTTTTCTAGTCTAGTTCTACAGACTAGAAATGGATTTTAGGACAATTTAACATTTCAACATTTTTACATCCTGGATCCATCATTTTGAATTGAATACAAAGTAGCTGTGGACAGGTTTGCTGAGATGTGCACTCAGAACAACATACATCTTAACATAATTAACACAAAGGGTGTGGTGGACTGTAGTAGTGTCTGTCTATAGTGTCATGCTGCAGATAATTATTCAGTGGTGTTCTGTTCAAATTTAAAAGTACTCTATACGGGGGTGTAGAAATTGAGCTTTCTGTATGTACCACTGAGTAAAACAAGCATTCAGATAGGTACAAGATACATTTGAAAGAAAGTTAAATCATATTCAATCAAATATAATCTAATCTGAGCCAATCTAATTTAATATATAAAAAAGACCGTTTCTGAGATGTCAGAAAGTCAAAACAGAGATCAAGATTTGCAATGTGAGTTAAAAGAACTGTACTACATCTGTCAACTTCATTATGCTCCTCAGATGATAACACATAGGACACTGAATCAAGTTATAAAGAAGTCTAATTATTTGTTTTAATTTTGATTGATTTAGATTTTTCATAATTATCACTCTCACTGCTGTAGACACACACATCCAGACGTTGGTCTGTCATTGCTGAGATCCACTATCTTCATATAATTTTTGCTTATTTTTGTGTTGTGAACACACGTTAGGTTTGATCCAACTGCTCCACTTGTGGAAGGAAAGCTCCACAACACATGTACTATGCTAAACTTTAGAGTGGTGCTTGGGTGTATCTGAAACAAGACTACACTATGTACCATGTATCTAAATGGAATTGTAATAAAAGTGTTAGCTTTTAACCTGCACCTTAACTGCATTCCTTTAAATGAATATTAGTGTATAACACACTGTGATCATGTTTTAAAACGTCTTTTAGCTAAAAAAAACAATTATTGACCTATGTGGACGTCATGCAGCAATGGATTCAAAATGAGTTAAATCTTGTTTATGTAACCTATATGGTAACCTTTATCTATTCTATCATCTATTATATTTGTTCAAAGATTAGTTTTGAATATAATTTAACAGATTAAATTAGATAAACAAATTAAAAAAGGATAATTTTGAGTAACACTGTAGTCCTTTGTAATACCACAGAGACAAAATACGCAGGACCTATAATCGCAGGGACAGTGTAGGTCACTGACACAATACAGAGTGACTAGAGAATATCCCAGAGGGAAGTGGAAGTGACACCGAAGGCACCAAATGAGATGTGGATTTATTATCATAATAACTTCTTTGTTGCAAGGTTTCAACATACATTTCAACAACATCTACAATCAACAATATCGGTTTGTGTTATTTCTTCTCTTTTGTTTGTAAAATATGTGTTTTTGATGTTTTTAAAACTGAGATTTTTCAAAATAAACGAAAAATGTATTAAAAATTAAAAGCAGTGCCCATTTATCAGTTACAGGTTTATTCTCATATTTACTGTTTTGTTTCATTATGTTCACATAGGCAGATAGTTAAATAACAAAAAATCTATTTTTTTCATAATTTGTGCACAAAAGAATTAAGTGATTCTGCATTGAACCTCATTCTTACTTACATACCTGTTTCTGCAGAACTTTCTAGTCCCTGTTATTCTCCATTCAGCCACTAGATGCCCCTGGACTTTCTCTACATTTCAAGTCACCAGATTTCAATCTCACCTATTTTCTTTTCTCCTAAGCAGTTCAAAAGTTTTGCTCATTTCTGAATGCATCTCACCTTATTAATAAGTTCCTCACGTTCATCGTGCACTTTATCTATAGTTAAACTGCGAGTTACATGTTTTTGCCCACCTTGTTTTGCACTTTCTGCTTGATTTTTGACTTTGTCTTATTACCTGCTCCTGTCATCTTTTGTGTCAATTACCTGCCTGTCAGCATCACTAGACAAGAGCACAGAGGGAAAATATGTGAGAATAAATATTATTTTAGAATTAAGCTATAGCTTTAATAATAAAATAAAACAGGAATCTCTTACAGTAGTTGTGTGCACAAACACCAAACATGGTGCAACATAGTATGAGATACATGAGCCACTGGTATAAAAGATCATTCTTGCAGAAAGAAGCCTTTTTGACTAATATTTTATCTGCTATACATATATACAGTGGCAAGAAAAAGTTTGGCAACACCTACATGTCATGTATTCTTATTATCTATTGTTCATTTTATTCACTCAAATAGAAAAGGATCACAAAACAGTTAAGCGCAGAATATTGATTCAAATTTGAGTAGTGAACTTTACTCTAATAAAAAAAAACAATCAAACACATATCAGTATATCTGTGGCACTCTACTGATCAGTATTCTCCAGCAGCCACTGTATGCAGCTTAAAACAGTTTGAGTAAAATCACATCGGCACTCAGTTCATCCACAGTGACCCATTTTTCTCCTGAATTCCACACCTTTTCTTTCCTCGGCCAGTGCTGTTACCATAGCAATGCCCTCTGACCTCCACAGAGGAAACCTATGGCCTTAGGGTCATCAGACAGGGTCAGAGGGTCCCCTTTTGCTAGAAGATGGTAAAAGCACTTCACTGATTGGTTATCATTTGCCCTTTCCATACCTTCATCTATGTAATTGGCATATTGACCACCTGACCCCTTTCCACTCTGTTAGCAGCACCTCATTCAGTTTACAGAGTGCAAAGTTTAACATTGAAGTTGTTGTTCATGATTCTTTTAAAAGTGTGTTTGTATGTATAAACGCCAAATTCTTTTCATTTTTGGTCATAAAATTCACAACAGGGGAGGTAAATACTTATTGAGGATTTTTGAGATACTTTAGATGACTAGTTAGCTAGCTAGCTTGATAATGATGGGGAAATTCCTCCACCCACAAGGAGCAGTTCAGCCTAGCCCCATCCAGGCCTGCTTCTCCTCTCCCTCCTGATGATCTATGCATCCCATCACTTGTCAATATCTCTACATTAATTTGAGAGACTGCATGGCAGCAGAGACAGTGTGTGGGGGGCAGGGCTCTCTGATAGGTAATGAGGGAGGTGTGAGGGGGGAGCAGTGGCACATAGAAGACAAGGACATAAGAAGGAGAAATGCAGGCATAGGGGGAGAAATGAGAGGAAAATGAGGAAATGGAGGCAGGATGAAGGATGGGAGAGTCAAGCATGGGTGAGGAAGGGAGAATGGGACAAAGGACGTGTTTTTCTCATTAACCATTCTTATACATGGTTTCTCTCAAATATCAAAAGCCCTCTCCATTTGTCCAAATGAGCCCTGAAGTCAGCAGCATCTGTAATGATAATGGCTGTTTGAGCGCTGAGCTCCAATGTGAGGAGAAGCCATCATTCTCTCTCATCCAACCTCCAAGGCTCTGCAAAGAGAAAGCAAAGTACAACTGTTATTCATGATAGGAATAGAGGCATGTTTTCATTTTGATATACACACATCACACACCTGCACAGAATCCAACCACACCTGCTGTAAAGAACTTATGGGAGCTGACAATAAAAATGATGGCTTGTTCAATAACAATCCTCTCTTCTATTAATTTGACATCTATCCTTTGGGCTCTGTGGTATTTTCTAAGACAAAGTGACCCTTCACCTCTCACCCCTCAACTCTGACCCCATCCTGCATGGTTCAAATGACACCAGGGAGCAATAAACCTTGTAACATCATGACCTGTTTTCTGGTCCCGGAGAAATATAAGAACATATTGTCATCTTTCTGTGTCAACTGACTTCATTAGTTCGGCCCTAATTTTCTCTCCTTATTCATTTTTCAGACTCTAATTACCACTGTTGTTGGCCGTGAGGTCTGGGGGGGCTGTTTGTCATCATCTCATTATTTTCACTTGTATTATTCTATTAATAAACAGCTCTAAAGAGAGAATTATCACTGATAACATACACATATTCAACATATTTATCTTTTTGCAACGTACAATTACTTTAAAAAATTAAGCCAAGATAGTCAACTTTGTTTCTCTTCTGCATTTGTTTGCACTCAAATTTGTCACCTATTTCTAACCGACTTATTGCAGTACATTTAAAAAGGCTTCAGGATGAGTATCGAGTGTGACTTGCTTCAGTGAATATTTCAGCCTAGAGGAATTCTTTGAAGTAATGGTCTGCTAAGTAACTTCACTGCATTGAGCTCAATAGTTCCTCCACACTACTTGCAGAAATGATTTTCCTTTGCATGCAGCCATAGATGAAAAATCTTCTGTACGACGCTTATTTGAAATTGAGAAATATTTGCAACATTCAGCAAACGCACAGGTATTTATGTAAGTGTGTGTGCAGCAGCAAGGATCTCCAGATTTTCCAGCTCTCCTGCAGTCTAATGGGTTATTTGTCATCTGCAGAGTAAAGGATTTTTAAAAGTCAAGCCAAGGCTGACTCCCTCCCCATCCTTTCTCTCACCCTCCCTCTCTTTCCCACTACCCCCCTGACACTTGCAATGGGAGATCGATAGGTTATTGATCAACTCTCTCTATCGCCAACCCACCAGACTAATCACCTTAACACCAGCCCAACTCTCGCTCTCTCTCTTCTTCTTCCCTGTTGCTCTCTGTTACAGTCTCCCACTCCGCTGCTCTGTGTCATACTCATTCGCAGAGTAAACACTGCTTTTTCTATGTTTGGAGCTCAAAGAACACTCAGCTTGCTGTGTGTTTTCCTCCTCTCAAGTCAACACACTCACAACGTTTAAATTATTGAATATTAAATTTACATACAGGTATCTATTTTTTTACCATTGCCAAACAGAAATTATGTAGCTCTGTGTTAGATAAAATGAGAAAATTTACCACTGTGGCAAGTGCTCTACATCTATCTCTCATTTGTCTCTCCGTCTCTCTCTGTCTGTCTTTGTTCGAGGGCGAAATCAATGGACTGTATGAAACCAGCATATTTTTCTGCCTCCTGCTGGAGGAGACCTGAGGGAAACAGACATTGAGAAGGTAGTTTACTGCAAATCTGCACTTTTCTATTTGTCTTTACCTTTTTGGGTTTGTCAAGAGTTTGACGTCCAATTCACATTTATATACATAAAACAATGGACAGGTCAAAGTTAATATTATATTTTTAGATAGAGGACAAATAGGAGAGCCCTCATCCATAATTATTTGTACAAAGCACAGATGTTTCAGGTAATGGTCCTTCTTTAATGTGTAAACAAACAATAGTGTGATTTATTACATGCAGGTGATCCATATAACAACATCCAGAGCAACTTTGCAGGTCCCATCAAAGAGCTCTTGTTACGTGTTATTTATCTATCAGGAGTCTTAGTGTCTTTCTTAAGCATACACGGTTTGAATATCATCAATCTTTGGAAACACTTAATATCACAGAAAACTAAACAAAGTAAAATCGCCATTTAAACCCAAATTAATACAAAAACACTTTGTGACACTTTCTCTGTCCCTCCCATATCAGGGAACTTGAACAACAACTTGAACAACAACTCAATGCAAATCACTATATGGCTAAGTGCGTTAAAGTGCTGGCAGCAGGAGACTTCTCTATTCTCGTGATTCCTGATGGAGCATTTATGTTCACATATGCAAGTTTTCAAGTTATGTGTTATGTTATGATTAACATAAAATTAATCACATGGGCATTTATGTAAATGCACAACAAAATGAGAGTTACATGTCATTTTACCTTTTACCTAAACAACATTTGGGCTTCATGGCTGATAAGAGTTCAACAATACCTTCACACAAAGTGTAGTGGAGCTGTTGTGTTGTACAGAGGGCCAATTTTTGGTGCTGTTTTTGATCTGGGCAAGAGAATCTAGTCCAATGCATCCCTTTGGGCTACAGGCAGCACAAGGTTTTCCGGTGGCCCAGCTGTCTAATCTTTTGCTTTGCCCCTGTATAGTGAAGATAAGAGTTTCCCCTTATAAGCCTCTAACTACACTAAGTGATGTGATAGAAAGCAAATAATCCCTGGAGGAGAATCCAAGTGACCTATGACCTATGGATATGAAATAACTGAAGATGATGATGCTCTGAATATTAAGTGCATATTGAAATTACAAGTACGTGATTGATTTATATCATTGTCCAATTTATATTCACTTTAATTCACCTCTTCAACTTTGAAAACATATATTCTACAAACAAAGCTACACAGTGTACTCTACTGCAGAAACAATATGACTGTGCTAAACACCAAGCACAAACACACACAGGAGAATTGATTGACTATTGTGTCTCAATACATCTCTCCTTCTGTTACTTAGCAACCGGTGCCTGAGGGGATATGGATACTGGAGAAGTTGTACTCCTGTGCATTTTCAGATGATAAAGATATGATTAATGAAAATGTCACCATTTCAACAGTATGTTGTGAAATGCAGAAAATGTTTAAACCATATCTTTAAATTCTTGATTTAAAGTTCTTCATAACTGTGGGGCAGCTGTAATCCATAATAAAATGTCCTAATTTGGTTTTTTAGTATCACACCTTTAGGGTGAGTAGACTAGATTTCTGTGATTTTAATTAATATACATTTTTCTAGTTTTTAACCATGCCATATGTATCAAGAAACTGTTTTGATTAACTATTTTTCGTTGCTAAAACTGACAAAGCCCAAATTTCACGTCTTTACTATTACAAAATGTATTTTCAACGTCTGTTACAAACACTGTTGACATTTAGGGATGTTGTACTTTCCATACAGTATAATGTGATTACAGCAGAATTTCCTTTTTTTACTGTCATGAGAGTATAGTGCCCCCATACTAATTACTCCAATATAAGCAGAGACAGTATCTCCATTACTGTAATGGAAAATACAAAACTCAGATGCTGCTTAATAAATCTATAAAGTTGTTTCAAGGCTTAAAAAAACTGAAATAATTTTTTTTAAGTACATGACACAATGCTGGGAAAGACCTTTAGTCGTTTAAATTATCTCTATTAAAATGGCCCTGTGCCGTACAGCACATGAGACAACCTCTGGGAGACGCTGGTATCTCCAGTAAACACTCACTGGCCACTTTATTAGGTACACCTGGACCTGTGTCTAATACCAAACATTACTTAATATAATGCACTCGACCACCGATGACCTCAATAATAAACATTTTGAATTATCATCTTTCTGACAGATTCATAAAAACGGAGAAATTATAACCTTTTAAAAGTAGAATTGTATTAGATATGCAAATAACCTGACAGCAATTATACAATATTTACTTTTCATAACAAAATGAAATATGACAATATCACACTGTTGTTTGTGAAGCTTGGAAATAGACCTGATTGCATTATATAAAATATAATAAAATAATAATATATAATACACAAAATAACACCAATGTGGAAAAGCGCAGTTTCTCTTACTGCTTCCTGTTTGAAGAGCTACGTTTATCCAATGTGCACGAAAGATGGTGGTACCTTTTTCTAGGTCCTGTGGACAATTAATTGTTGTTTCTCAGTTGTAATGACGTTGGTTATAGCAGATTTTTTAAAGACGTTTTCTGACCACCGCTTAATTTCTAACAGCAGCTACTGTCTCCTACAACAGTTCAGGTTGTGCACTTCAAAGACGAAACATTTTGAGTGTTTTTGCTGCTGAATTGTTCTGTTCTCTCTTTCATTTTGTCTTTCCCTTTCCTTCTGCATTAGGTCTGTATATTCAAGCATCTCACTTTCTGTCTCTGGCCTTGTATTGTGGCCATGTGATTTTATTTTATTTTATTTTTTTCTCACAGAGTGACTAAGCTGTGGTAAAAACTGAAGAAAATTTCCATCCAAACAAATAAAAAAAGAGCATAAAGTACATCTATACAGTTTTGTTGTGTGTAACCCAAATCTTCATTCAGATTTTCCAGCACAATCCCAGAGAAACAAAACCACTCATGTCTTCTGAAAACGACGTTAATATACAACTACATTTTTTGAGAGCAGTATATTTTCAGTGCGGACACACGAACGCGCATTTTTACAACGCAATAAATCAGTAGTTTAATACTCTATGTGTACAGAGACTGATTTCATTCAAAGTATCGTTAAACGATGACATGTGCAATTAAATGTGTTAAGCCAAAAATAACAGGATAATATGTACTATGAATGGTTAACAAATGTTAACCAGTGTAAAGAACTTTCTCCAGGTTATTCGATGAAATACATGAGTAAATGTTTTGTTTGGTTTCTCATAATCGAAATAGCTTCTTGCCTATGAACCACATCAATTCAAGAAGCTAAATTACAGGCCATCCCGGATATCATTTTTAACCTTATTGAACAGCAGAGGAAGCGTTCGTTTTAAATTGCTTTTTGCTCAATAAATAATAAGTTCTGACAGGCTGACATTTATTTTTTCAACATGTTTCTGCGGTCAGTCAAACATGGGCTACAGGTCAAAGCCACTGAACCAGCGAAACGATCTCACACAAAATGCCTCGCCGAATGAGACTGAACTGATCGATGATCAATATATCGAAAGCGGGGATCAATTCCTGAACCTGATAGGGAAAACTCTTTAACCACAGGTCTGTATGATATCTGGAAATAACACTTGGTATAGACGGACTTTCCCGTTTTCGTTTATGGGCTATGTGTGAAATTAGTTTTAAAATATAGTCCTATTTCTGATTAAATTTGAGCAAAGAAAAGCAGAAAATGTTAGTAAAAATTGTTTTATTTTGTAGGTAGATTTCGTGCAGGAGGAGAAGAGGCCTGAAGCTCACAGAGAGCAAAACACATTTGCTCAGAAAGGTGTGTGTGAGTGTGTCGTCTTATTATCTATTATTTCTATAAATTCGACGAATTGGCTGCAACACATCACTTTTAAAGCTCTGTATTGTTTTATTTTGTACTTTGTACAGTCATTGTTGAAAAAAGGCAGAACCTGTCTTTCTCTCTCCGAGTAGCCTATTTTATGTTTAATAAACAAACTTAATAGTAGGGTTGGAAATATCTATAAATATCTTTCCTGTCAATTGATCATTTCTCTTTTTTTCCCTGTACAGCAAACTAAATCCATTAGAATTAAAAAGACAGACTATTGACATAACAAATTGATACAACTGTCTTAAAGCTTCTCAGATTGTCTCACTAAACAGCTCACGGTTTAGCTGCGCACAGACAGGCATACACACACACACACACACACACACACACGCAGACAGTCAGATAAAACGGGAAGGATGTGCATATCGGCCGGGGCTGAAGAAGCGGATGGAACAAGCATCAATCACCGGTGCCGATCTGCTCCTGGAACTGAGAGCAGACTGAGGACAGAGAGAACAACAAATGGAGTTTATAATATAAAATACAAAAGTAATAGAAATGTTTGTTATTCTTCTTCTTCTTCTTATTATTATTATTATTGTTGGTATATTGCATTTACATTATTATCATTTATTATATTACTATATTTTATTATTTAAAAAAAGTTCTCACACTAGTCAGAAGTGGTTCAACTTGAAGTTCAAATAGAGCCCAAATAGAGTTTTTAAATGTGCCATATGGATAAATATGACTAAAATAAATAAATTAATAAATACAATAAATATGACACACAAACAACTGAACTTTATGTCTGGACTCCGTGAGCTTCGCACAAACCAAACCAGGCTGTGCCCTCATTGGTCTGCAGCATTAGGATCCTAACTTACTTTGTGACCTCCTTCACCCCTTCCCAGCCCCCCGAACCGGCCTGCGCCACGTCATTAATCTCTGTCAATCAATACTTCGATCAGGTTTATCACTAAGCGCATAAATGCAAAACCATACAGTCCGTGGGAAAACAAAGTTTATCTGTAAGGAACTCTTGCGCCCGGAAACTGACACTGGCTTTATTTTACACATATTCCACGCCAGGACATCACCTGTCCCACTTTCACGCACATGCACAGGTATCCTGCACGTCAGCTAGTCACGTGCTCACACTACATACGAGCGCCATGTTTAGCATAAAGAATATTTACATCTTGTCAGACGTTGATAATACGTGCAGGTTTAACAGTGACATCCAGTGTGAAGCCCTGTGTTTCAGCTACTTTCGTTTTCATCCCAGTGAAGAGGACTATTAAGAAATCTCTGCTCGTACCCGCCCCACATTTTAAATACACAGAGGCGCGCTCCCATCTCTCTGACACGCGGCTCAGCCTGCACTTAGTGGAAGCGCTGTTGGACCAGAGATGAGATATCGTCCTGGAGAGCTCCCATCCACATGAACGCATAAAGCGCTACGACTCCGAGGACTCGTTCGGTTTGTAGCTGTCTCTGAACATCAGAACTTATCTAGACCACGTTGGATTGATCGGTGAATTTTAATCAATGGATTGGAGTTAAACCGGTTTGATAATTATATCGCTCCAGGAGGACTAGGGGGTAAGAGAGAAAGCACGCGTCCCTGCGTGAGAGACAGGAGCGAGAGGGAGAGGGAGAGGGTGGGGAGGGTGGGACAGGGGAACATATATCCTTTCAGCTATGGAGCTCACCATGGAGAACCTTCACAGCGTCTCATCGCACTCCCAGCCGGGGGACCTCATGAACTCTCCGCACGCGCGGCCGTCCCCGTCCCCCAGCTCCACTCCCCGGAGTCTGGTCTCGCATACTCCCGGCGCGCGGTCAGCCATGGTGTCCGGCATGGCCTCGCTCTTGGAGGGCTCCGGTGGGGACTACCGGACAGACCCGTCCGCGCTGTCCGGACACCTGCATCCGTCCATCACCATGTGCGAGACCGGGATGAGCCTTAGCAACACCTACACCACCCTGACGCCACTGCAGCATCTACCTCCGATATCCACCGTCTCGGATAAGTTTCACCACCCTCACTCACACCACCATGCTGCCACCCATCAGCGACTCTCCGCCGGGAATGTCAGCGGCAGCTTCACGTTAATGCGGGATGACCACCGGGGACTCGCCTCCATGGGCAATCTCTACAGTCACTACCCCAAAGAGATGTCCGTGTCCGGTATGGGCCACGGCTCGCTCTCCCCACTGTCCAGCGGGCTGGGCTCTTTGCACAACTCCCAGCAGCCGCTCTCAGCCTACGGTCCGAGTGCGCACCTCTCTACCGACGCTAAGATGCTCTCTCCGGTGTCAGGGTTTGAATCTCACGCCTCTATGCTGTCTCGAAGTGACCAGGAGCACCTGGCAAGGAGTTTAGGGGGTCACGGCCACGGCATGATCTCCAACCTCAATGGCATGCACCACCACCCGCACAGTCACCTCCACTCCCAGGCGAACGGCGCGGTGATGCTAGGGGACCGGGAGAGGCACGGCCACGCAGCCGGACAGGGAGTAGCAGGGTCAGGTGTCCAGGCAGAGGAGATTAACACAAAGGAGGTGGCTCAGAGGATAACTGCCGAGTTAAAGCGGTACTCCATCCCGCAGGCCATATTCGCCCAGAGGATCTTGAGCCGGTCGCAGGGAACCCTCTCGGACCTGCTACGGAACCCCAAACCCTGGAGTAAGCTCAAATCAGGCCGGGAGACCTTCAGGAGGATGTGGAAGTGGCTGCAGGAGCCCGAGTTTCAGAGGATGTCTGCTCTCCGACTGGCCGGTAAGATACTGTCCTATCAGTGTGATTATTTCACGTGGAAAATGATCAGTCTTAAGTAACAGCCCGGTCATCTTCCACCGTTATTTTCCAAACTGTAAACAGACAAAACCAAACGTGCGCCGACCTGACAGATTCAGCACCACGGACAGTTCAACTGGCTAAAGCAAAACGGTTTCATCACAGAAATTAACTCCATCATGATCCTGAATCAAATATAGATTCTTTATAGAAAGAGAGCACGTCTAATTGTTGTTAATTTGAAACTAAATATTACTGATTGCTTTGGGCGTGTACATTTGCGTGTACGCGGGCGGTTTTAGGCTAAATTTGTAGGTCTAAATTTTAGATCGGCACATAGCAAATCGCCATTGATTCACAATAAACCTCGAAATAGTTGCCCTCCCCCAACACATTTTTTTACTTTCTCTGTGTCCGACTATAAACACACAGCGGTGGTGGTGAGGCTACTGGGCCAACGAGGTGCGCGGGAGAAGCGGGGTGACCCCAGGCTGCTTGATCAATACGCCAGTTCCCACTCTCCCTTTTAAATATGGCACACGGATCAATACTCGTATCGGAGCTGAAAGATGCAATAACCGCACGGTCTCTCCGGCTTTTCATTTGGTACTCTGTAGTAAAAGCTCTAAATTTAGAACATAGACAGGTATGATCGTTCAAACTCATTACTGGTGTGAGCTTTTTACGCAGGAGAGACCCTTGTTCCACTATGCTATCTTGAGTTTAATCAGAATTTCACTTAAATGCAATATATTAAAAACACTAAATATACAATACAATCACTTAGTAAAATATGTAATTGTATGAATTCTATCCTAAGTTTAAGATATTGACTATACCGTTATATGTCCAGTCAGTATATGTGGATCTGTGGATCCTATGGATCTGTGGATCTATTTCAAGGCAGCCTTAAGCTGCACGAACAGTCCTAACACAAACTGGGATGGGGATTGGTAACAAGGACCAGAACACTGAGACTGTAGGTTTTTTGATACTAAAAACCACAAAGAGGAATAAAATTAAAGTACAATTTGCCCTACTTAAAAAAATCACTTTTATGTATAATGCACTTATGGTTTCAGTAACAACAGCTAGTGTGTAAATGTACTACAGTAAAATACAGTCATACCATTAATATCCTGTTTTCAGGCTGAGCAATCCACAGTTTAACAATATGGACAACAACAATAGATTTAGAAGAATCACTACAGTGTCTTTACATAAGGATAGATAGATAGATAGATAGATAGATAGATAGATAGATAGATAGATAGATAGATAGATAGATAGATAGATAGA
>JAUMHL010000010.1:8992092-9084281 GCA_032362345.1 Sandelia bainsii
CCCCCCCCCCCCTTAGGTCCCAGCAATGAAAAGGCCTATAGTATGATCACTATAATCAATAACCGTACATCTGAGAGGTGTGACAGAAAGTGATTGACGCAAAACTGTTTCTCGCCTGCAGTAGTCCGTCCAGGGCGGGAGAGGGCCCGTCTCACCGCACACAAAGCCCGATCTCATCCGTCCGTCCAGGCGTCGACTAGCAGCAGCACGGTGCGGTTACTTCACCGTCTGCCCCCTCCCCTCTCCCCCTCCCCTCCTTCTTTCCCCTATCCACACACACACACACACACACACATTTAAATTATTGTTCAGTAATCGACTGTAAATTAATTGCTTTTTGTTTATATTTGTGTTTCTCTGCAGTTTTAGGATTAGAGCCATAATAAACTTGTCTTCTCATTTCACCACATTACAGGGTATAGACAGTGTGTGACTCACATTCAATTCTTGGCTTTTCAACTTTCTTTATTCTCAATCTGATACCTTAAATGACATCTATCACCTGAGAAGCTCATGTTTACTCCAGTACATGTTCCAAACACATCAGGCAGAATGTCTCAAGACAAAATCCTATAGTTGCTGACAGAGTTTTAAATCATTGTTATTTAGCTTGTAACACATGCAGCATTAATTCAGTGTCTGTCAGTATTAAGAGGGACATTCTCCTCCCATTCATTGTGATCATTGTTATTTGACCTAAATGTTTGAGCGTTTGACCTTCACTGTAAAGAATGACAGTTGCAAGCTGTTTCACATTCATCCAACGAAGGACAAAAATTTCTCCACGCTCACTTTGAATATGAGTTCAAGGCATATACTGTATGAATAGGACTTCACATGAACGTCACAGTCATTGTTTAACAAAACAAGATGCACAAAATAGATCTGGAAACCAAGAGAATCAAATTTTCAGAGAAGAAGGTGGTGCCTTGTGTCAGGGAATATTTATATATTCATTCTTGATTTTTCAATGATAGATTGTAAGAATTGTATATTTAGCAATCAAACTATTTTGAGGAAACATTACATCCAAATCTTTTTATGTTATAAAACACGTCAGAAGAGGAAATCAGCTCACTTTTAGTTGTAAATCCCCCTCAAGCATTCACACATTCTGCAGCCAACCAACATCCCCCTACTTCATGTACAGACACAACAGCAGCCACTTAAGTGATAAAGCAGAGCAGCTCTTAAAGGAGGCACATGTGCAGCTCAAAATGCTGCACAGCAAGAAGCTGAGATTAAGCAAAGTGGCAGTGGCCCGATACCTTTAGCATCACTGACACCTGGACATATGAAAGAGATGACATGAGCAAGTGCCACTTGAGACTGCTGAGTGTCACTACTTGTCTCTTCAGAAAAACCCATTTAGTAATGAGGCAACCAAAGATAGCCTCTAATGGTTTGGTTCTTGTCTCAGGAGACGCTTTAATGAGCAGCTCCTTCATTTCCTTCCCTGTGGTCCTCTTCATTGCTGTGGAACAGTAATGTTCAAAAGTCCATTGGAGTCTTATATCTGAAATATGCATTGACCATGCAGACTGTGGCTTTGTGCTTTCACATGGTTAGGATGGTCACTGTGCAGCTCTGCAGGCCTCCGAGCTGCATTTGAACTGATGGAGGACAACCAGACTGGCGTTGGCATTGTAAAATGGCCGGTAGCACAAGTTGTTCGAAAACAGGCATTACATATTAAATTATCACTATATTAGCACTAACATTCAGTCATTACATTAGGGAGTATTGAGTTTGGTTTGAGACAGCACTTAGAGAGCCGCGAGGAAATTCTGGCATGGCTGGGCCTGAACCAATTGAATAAACGTTCCATGAAATGGTTCTGAAGTGCGGATCAATCAATATGGGGGCTATCAATCTGAGGGCAAATTAAAACAATTGAGAAAAACAACAAGAGGGAAACAGTTGAAGAAGCAGAGGACGGATGGAGTGATGTATCTCTGGAGGCTGTAATGCAGGGACAAACATATAACATGCATTCTGCCGAGGAAAATATCTTATGATTATGCTTTGCTTGCAGTAGCAAAGCATGAACAATGGCAGTTCAAACACATGCACGCCCACACACAGACACATGCATACACATGTGCACATTCATATTGATCTCCCCCTCACAGTCAGATCTGTTTACTTCTGTTGTCTAAACCTACTCTAAAGTCATCAATCATTTGCATACACTACACTCCTCACTGCAGCCAGCTTTATCCCCTCAGTTCCTCCCTTCCTCCCCCACATATGTGCACAGACACTTCAAGATTGCAGATGAATATCATTCCACTCTGTTTCTTTCTTTCACTCAATCCAGTAGACCCCCCCATCTCGTGAACGCGCGCACTTCTTTAAAAAGAAGAAAATCATCTTTGACATATATGAGAGACATTCCTCTAGAGCTCTCAGACTAGATGACTGCCATGCTCCTCCGCCACATCTCCTTTGTTCTCTCACAGATAAACAATAAACAGGCTCCGTCTGTCTGTCACAAAGCGCGCTCCCGAGTTACACGAACAGTGCACGCGCTCACGCCACACACGCACACACACCTCAGTCTCTCGGATCGATGGGGATCGATCGGGTGGGGAAGGGAGCCCTGATTACTGGACCACGTGTTCGGGAGAAAACCGCGGAAAATCGATCATTGCAGCTTTTTAGGGCAGCAGAACACAACAGACTCCCTCCAGTCTCCACAGCTAGAGTCGAGTCTACTGACGGTGCATCCAGGCACGACAGACCGCTTCTTTGTCAGCATTTCACATCACGCTCCTCCAGTTTCATCACAGACCCACAATGAAAACAATTTGTCCACTACAACCCCTTTCTCTAAAGAGAACTTGACAATTGCACCTGGAGACTAAAATTAAACCCAATTAGTTAAAACAGAATAATAAGCAACTTCAAAGAACCCTGCTGGACTATTACCCACAAGCCGTACAACTCACTTTACATTACTGATGGTCATTTTACAAGCCTTCTGTAAGTTTCTAGACTCATTTTCTATCCTGCAGACGGCTACTGGTTTTACTTCTTAGTCTATTCCGTGTCTGTTTTTAATGTGATTGTCATGTTCTCTTGCAGCTGCAAACAGGTAACATTATGCAAAACCATTCGAGGCCGGTGCGATATTTCATCTGTTATGTGTTGGTACTCAGTTGCTATGAGAATGAGAATTTAGAAATTTGAATGTGACAAGAAAATAAAGGCGAAACATACCGTGTAGTATCCAAAATATAAGAAATACAACATTTTAAAGGCTTCAGTGTACTGACCAGTAAAGCGTAAGGTGGTCTGGTACTTCGAATGGAAAAATAATTTAGGCTTAATATCGAAATCATGTTTAGATATCTAAGGTCTGACTGTAGCCTTTTTTTTTTTAAACCTTTACCAGGCCAAGACTCCCTGATCTGACCTGGAGCAGCTGTAGCACACAGTGTTGATGACTTGATGCTTCTCACTTGTCTCAAATTCAGACTTGCGGGTCCGGGGGATTGAATCAGCGACCTTATTAGGCCACCACTTACACGCACCTCAGCATTTCCTTATGGCTTTCCTTTCTACCTTTCCTCTTTCCCACACTGTTTTGTTGTCTCCATATTTATTTATTACATGTGCATGTTACTATTTTCATCTTCATTGGCCTTTTAGACTGTCAGTCTTGATTTTTCTGCACTATTTATTTTTTTCCTATGAAGTTCTGCATTTTGTATGCTGTAAACTCTCATGATGTTCAGGTGGAAATAAAGCCTCTGTTCTGTCCCCCCCCCCTTTCTCTCCAGCATGTAAACGCAAGGAGGGGGACCGAGGGAGAGAGCGGAGCCAGGTGCCAAAGAAGCAGCGACTGGTCTTCACCGACCTGCAGCGTCGCACCTTGGTAGCCATCTTCAGAGAGAACCGCCGCCCCTCCAAGGAGATGCAGATCACCATCTCTCAGCAGCTGGGCCTGGAGCTCTCCACCGTCTCCAACTTCTTCATGAACTCACGCCGCCGCTGTCCGGACCGCTGGGACACAGAGGAGCACGCCCACGGGGTGCACAGCCACGGCCACCTTCACACTCCTCACGGAAGTAACAACAACAGCAACGCCTCACCGATCCAGCCCGGTACCTCCTCTGCCACCACGTTCTCCAAGGCCTGACGGAGGGTGGAGGAGGGGGTGGGCTCAGATCCTGCAGAGCTACAGGGTGTGTAGCTTCAGATCACTCATCTAATTCATCTGCTCAGAGTCCTCAGCACGTTGAGCAGATGAATCAGATCCTCTTAGTACTCCACCAGTTTTCATCTAATCTGAATGTTACTCCTAGGGGCTATCTTATATTTCAGATTGTGGCTCTTCAAACCAAAGATCCAGTAGCTTTAAAGAGTTCTCCTCGAACAACCATGTGTGGCTTATAACAAATCCACCTGAAAACCAAAGAAAATCCATCCGCCACACTGTGGGTTTGTGTCAACGCGTTGAAAAGGCAACGATTTGCTTTAGGAAGATCTGCTTTGCCTGTTGTCAATTTGTAAACACACCAAAGAGTAGCTCACGACAGGGAACCAGTGGCTTTAACATAGGACACGTTGAGCAGCCACATTCACAAATCAGACAGCAGATGATTTATAGATAAGTCTGAGTGTCAAGAAGTGTCTATGAAATAGGTCCAGTGACCCGCTGACCAGGCCTACTTGCACTGTTCACATGCTGCGTGTAATTCCTCTGCAGTGACTCGACCCGCTTAGAGTAACAGCGCCACCTGCTGTCCATGTAAAACACACCAGAACATGTTTATAGCATGTTGGTGCAGGCCCACAGCAACACAGTGTAGCTTGTAGTGTATATTTTTTCATTAGGATGTAGATACCATTAGCTGCTCAGAATGAGCATGAGTGTAGCCCTGCAAACACACCGAGATGCACTGATTAACCATACACCCTTTGATACATATTTGAATGTTTGCTTCTTGAGTCTTGGTGTATGACTACATGGCCATAGACCATGTAGTCACTTGAGAGGTTATTTTCAGGTTACAAAAGGAGAACAATCAAACGGGGATGAGTGTAGGGAGTGCCGTCCCTGAGCGTAGGGAGGGTGGGAGGTTCTGCTCTGTTCTAGTGGCCAAACACTGAGGTCAAATGTCACAATATAGGATCCTGAGTGCCAATGATGTTTGCCTCTTTATGATAATCAGAGAACAGGTGCAGCCTGCTCCGTCGCCATGTGCCCCACTATGTCTGGTCTTTGTCATTACAAACTTCCAACTGCGAGCACTAAACGGGCATGTTGCCTATTCCATACCTCAGAAAAACGTTGATATAATTGACATGTAACACAATGAAAATGACTGTAAATAATCTTTAATTTAATCTCTCTCTGTCTTATTTATTCTCTATTTATCTAGTCTCTTGCTACTCCCCCTGTTGTGTCTTTCCTTTATTTTTCCCTCCTTACTATTGATGCGGGTAATAATAGTACCATAGACACATGGTTTCTCTTTTGTGACTATTGTGCTATGTTGTGCTGAACCTATATGTAAAGAAGCACCTTGTCAACAAAGTGTAAAAACTTAAAGACAGAAAAACATGAATCAACATGTCAAAGACTGATCCTATGCACAGACAAGGAAGAGATACCACAAGTGACAAACTGTGCATATTTGTTAATACCTGTGTGCTGGACTTGACGGACTACCTGCATATGAAGGACCTCTTCCTTGATCTCTGAACTTTGGCCCCTTTGAACTTGACTGTCATTGCATTCCTCTGCTGATGGTGTATTTTGGTTACCATGAGAACCACCTCATTTCTTTGTGTCTTTTATTAATTTATTTTTTGTGTGCAAAGCCAGTTGTTGTGTAGCATCTTCTAGCGGGAGATAATCACATTAGAGAGGATTCGGAGGCAGGAGGAGGCAGGGTGCTGCAGGGGAGGCAGGGAATATCAGAGGCCCATCATCAGACTGGAAGGAAAGATCTAAGTGACATTCCTCTATAGTTTGGGTCCTGGTTGTTACATAGTGCACTAAAACAGATTCCCAGTTGGAGATGTCATTTAGGACTTCCTCTAAAGTTTAGAGGGAACAATGATTTTTTAGTGCCAATGCTTGAAGTTCAGACCCAAAGCAGACAATGATGGAAACAGTTGTGCGTGTGGCTACCTCACAGAATACAGTGGACTGTGACACAGCCATCGATACCAAAGATACTTCAAAGAACGCCTGCCATGTTCACGCTGGACCTGGGACATGTACACACAAACACACATACACACAATCACAAATGCTAAACACATCACACATGCAGATTCACTGATGGATGCACATATGCTTTTAAGTGCACATACACACTTCCACAGAGCAGTCGTGCTGTGTGGCAAACACATGGTGGTGTTTGTCATGTGTGAAGAGTTGAGTGCCTTTTTCCTTCAACCAGGGGTTGGACTGCTCTGAACAAACACACACACAGACAAAAACACACATAAACATGCAAAAGCGAAGGGGGGCACACACTGGGTGAAGGGGGGCAACACTGGAGGCATCCTCATGATAATTCTAGCACAAAAGCTACAGAATCAACAGATTCAAAGAGCACTTTTTTCACACATTGAGGGGAAAAAAAAGATTTGCTCCACCATCTTGTTATGTTTTTGCTTTTTTTTTGTAATTGCTGGTGAGACGATCTGGCTGAGTCCGCTCTGTGATACGCACATGCACACACACACTCCCGTCAGAGATATTTTTGTGCAATTTGTAATGTGAGTGTAGGTATCTGACTGTTTACAAGGCCCTCTTTCATTGGCTCACATCTAAACCTAACAACCAAGCACTGACCAGTCAGTACAGAAATTATTAGATCTTTTGTATCATTTAAGACACACGACACTTCCCGGTGACCCCCGTCCATCCAAACCCTCTTTGTTGGTCCCTCCATCCAGGGTAGCATCACAACAAAGCAGGCATGTATAGACAATTCATCTTGATATACCTCAGATCTATATTGTAAAGGTTATGTAGTGAAACAATAATGACAATGTTTAGCAATGAGAGTGAAATTAAAGTCACAGCAAAATGATTGTTCTGTTTTATATTTCTTTAAAGGAGCGTGTGAAGTATAAGCTGTCTTATAGTTTGAGATCTTTTGAAATATTGTTTGTAGGTTTGCACGTTGTCCTTTTTGTGCTTAAGAGAGACACTTAAAGGAAGAAGACAGCATAGGGAACAAATGAGCAGGCATAAAAGATTGTAAGTGAGAAAACGGTTTAGTAAAGTCAATAATGACACATAAAGGACACACAAATTTCTGTTTTGCATCTCATTTTGACTTATTTTGTGTCTGATGATTGTCTCTATGTGTGTTAAAGTGATTCACATATTAAAAAGACATCCAACCAAATCACATCTGTCATTAGGGGTGGGATGAGGGATTCTTTTATGCATGGATACTATATAAGTGTATATAAACTGCAGGATGAACTGTACCTCTACTGGTTGAGGAGAGGGGGAGAAACAAGAAAAAAAATACTGGGTTTTGGTTTCCAAGTGATATTTCCATTCTTTTTGACTCTGTCTTTTATGTGCTGTTTGTATATTTGTGTAAAATATGTGTATTTGTATGTGTATCAGCTTCATTACTGTGTCTTTCCCCCATTGTTACTCCCCGCTTTGTGTGGAAATAGTCTCCGTATTTCCATATATCTGTATGGACTCTTTGATTCATCACATTGGTGTGAGTGGGTGTGTGAGTTTCTCTGTTTTGTTCCTGTATTTCAGCTCATCTTGTCTATATTCGATTGGCCTTGGTGTTTGTCTGCTTTAGGAGCCAGTTGAAGACTAACCAGACAGCCAGCCAGGCAGCTGAAATATGGTTTCTTCCAGTGCATCAAAAAGGTGTCATTCGCATTTTCCTTCAGACTGACCTCAGAGCTCTGGAGGCCCCAGTGTTGATGTTCTCTTCCTCTTCCCTTACCAATTAATCAATCAATTAATCAATCAGAACTAAGTGTCTTTGTGATGGTAGAAGACAATCAATTTCAAATAGAGCAGAGACAAAAAGAAGGAGGGAGAGAGAAGGAGAGCGATGGATGAGGGCAGAGAAACTGACTGGACAAAAGAGATGGGAGGGAAGGGAGGAAGGATTGGCTCTCAGGGAGATCAATGTATGTGTGTGTGGCCACCTTTAACCTCTGCAGTGACCTTTACGGTGGAGGTCGAGGCACCAGGACCGTCTCTCAGTTACGAGCGAGGTGGTGGTGGGAGAATCTGACTTGTTAAGTGGACATCTAATCGAAGATGTTGATCAAATGCCTGGACCCATATGCACAGAGCGCATACACACACAGCTGTCGAACAGAGAGCCTTTCTTCTGATGGTCACCTCCCAGTAATACAGTGAGTCTGTCAGTCACTCTGGTCTGCCTTTAGCCTCTGGAACAAATAATACACCAAGTGAAAACCAGTATGGGAAAATAGTGTGTTTTGACTCAAACAAATAAAGAAACAAGCAATTGGCTGACTGGCTTTTCCCTTTCTGTGTGATGCTTTTTTTTTTTATTATGGAGATCTGTTGCCATCTGCTGGCATAAAATTAAACTGTATGAATATCTGCCCATAGATGCATCAGTCTGTTTTTCACAGTTAGTTAAAAAGGGAACTTAATTCTACAGCATTGCATATGGATATACAAGCCTTTATAAATCTTTACAAATCCCATGAAAAGACTAAAGCCAACAATGAATTACATCTAATCACCGTTACATCTGTGAATCCAGAACCTGGATTTAACTTATTTGTCTGTTCCACAGAGCTCCATTATTGTTAGAAACTATTAAAAAAACACAGCACCGCAGTTCACTGCTTCACGGGGTGACATTTGTCCTTGTAAAACAGTGAGCCCACGTGTCTGCTGGAGAGCCTAAAAAGAGCTTCAAAGGCTAAGTAAAAACCACAACTTTCTGTCTCTGGGATGGATTTTCAGGTGGTAAATAACTAAGTACATTTACTCAAAAACTTTGAGGTACTTGTACTTTAGTGGAGTATTTCTATTTTATGCTACTTTTACTCCACAATTCAGAGGAAAATATTGTACTTTCACTTCACTATATTCATTTAACATCATTAGTTACTTTTTGTTGGAACAGATTCTTATAAAAATCATTTAGTACGTAAAATGCTGCTGTATCAATTATGGATTGCCCTGCTGTAACTACGTTCGGTGGTTAAAATCAGCCCCACCTTTACCAATTTCAGTTTTTGTGCTACAAGTCTGTAGGTAGCACCACATATTAGTCATAATTTTCACCTTTGAGAAAATGTCAAACAAATCTGTACTAGATTTCTACATTGATGTTAACAGCATCAAATTCTACATCATTTTAGATACACCGTCTTCTTAGGAGAACTTTTACTCTTGTACTTTTAATTGAGTAGAAAAATTAAAGGATACATTTACTTGTAGTGGAGTATTTTTCTGGGTAAGTACTTGCACTTGTGTATTGAGTTTGTGGCCTTTATATTACTATTACTTTATACACCTCTGTGGATTTTCCACAATAAAAAGCATTGTCAAATTCTTTTGCTGATATTATTCTTGAGGAATAAACATGTAACTCATTGTGGCAGTGTGCAGTCATTTGGATTTTTCAAATATTATTTCAATTACATTTCAAGCAGTCACGAAGGGTGAATTTCTGGACCCAAAAGAAGCGCCAGACACAACTGGTTAAGTTTTAAATAAAAACAACAGGTGGCAACAGAGCGTGGAGATCAGTGGTGAAGATGTCTTATCACCAAGGACTTCGGACTTCTGACGATAGGTGGCGCAAACAGTCTGGGAGGAGACACAGAGGTAAGTAGGGGTCGAGAGTAAAGCAGAACAACTCAACAGGTAAGTTAACAACGCAGATTCTTACAGGCTTCCAGGTAAGGGCGTGAATATCATCTCCACCGACGGTGTAGAAGGAGGATGAGAACAAGAATACTCAAGCTGCTAGCCGGTAGATCACAAGATGGCAACCAAGATGGAACAGGGAAGATGGCCGCCTCCACAGTTGGCATCTGCTGCGTGCTCACCAAAAACCCAAAATCCTCTTCAGAACTATTCACTAAACATCCTCCTCTTCAGAACAGTTCACAGTGACATCATAAATCCAGAATTAGAGAGTGACAGAGTCTGAGCCAGAAGCAAAGTAGTAGACAAATACAGATCCAAAAACCCCAGAGAATCAAGAGAGCACTTACAAAGCCAGGCAGGGTGAAGACAGAGGCAAAGTAAGGGCGGGCGGGCGGGCGGGCAGGCAGGCAACAAGAACCAACAGAATCTTCTGAAGTGAACCAACGATACTGAGCTGGGAGCAGAACAGACAATCTGGCAACTGGTGAAGGTTTGGCGAGCTGCTTAAGAAGGGAGAGGCACAGGTGAAACCAATCAGGCTGATTAGTAGACAAGCTAGACAGACTCAGGGTGGAGATGACCGGAAATAGATAGGATTTTCCAAAATAAAACAGGAACTTCAGATAGTGATCATGACATAAGCAATAATTTAAAAACCGTCTTCACACTGCCGGGAATGCAGTTCTGGAAGAGATATGCTCAAGCCTTTATTAATTTTTATAGTTAGTAAAATTTAAACACAGTGGGTCTAAGAACTGGGATCAGCCTCACAAATATAACACTATAGCAATTAATTATAAAATGTAAACTACAGGTTTCCTAAAATCAAGTCCCCAAATTCAGAAAGACTGACTGACACATTAAACACCAGAATTAAAATCTCCAAAAATATTTGGATTATTTTGAGTTGTCAAGAGTTTATATGCCCATTAAGTCTCTGCCATCTTTACCTATATAACTTAAAAAGGGTCATTATGGAAAAAAAAGACTCTCACTCTAAAAGACAGAATTGTTTTTATGTGAAAACTTAGTTTTGAAGCAGAATGAAAATGTAATAATAATGAACTTTAATAGTTTATTTTACACTTTCATGTATGTTTTAATCCCACAATTTATAGTTGCTGGCTGCAGCAGAAACACACTAGCTAACTAACTGATCTAACAGTTATAGATCAACATTAGTATTTATCTGGAGGTGTGTTTGTGGCAACCTGATGAATGTATGTAAGTCTCTTCTACCAATGTGCGAGGGAGATATTGTCCTCTAACCTGTTAAATGTTAAAGGTGTTCACCAGCTAGCTAACAACAGCCTTTTAGCACATTTTAAAACTGCTGCCTGCTGTGGACTAAAATGATGCTATGACAGGAGTGAGAGTGAACCAAAACAGTAAAGTTGTGGGCCATAAAACCAAAACTATGAGCTGATAATTATCTCTAGTTTGGTTTCGGGTTTGTCACTACAGTCCCCTTATTATGGAAGTATGCGTTCTATCTGTATGTGATTATTCATATCATAATGTCCCATCCATCCATCCATCCATCATAATGTCACCTTTATTCAATAATCAACCCTTTAGGTCTCCTAATTGCACTTAACATGGCCCCTTAATTCTGAATGGCACAAATATCTAAAATCTAAAATATCTTGAAATAAACACACTATTAAGAGTGAAGGCTGCTGTAGCAGCATATGAATCCTCATGATTTTTCAAAAGCATGTTGAGCAATCATATCGCAGTAGTGTGTATAAGTGTTTCATTGTTTTCTGAATATAAACCAGGATTATTCTGAACATAAAGTGACACAAGCAGGCAACAAGGAGAGAAACAGGACACGGCTGACAGAGTCACATCATGCTTTTATGACAAAAAAAGGAGTTAATTTACAAGACTAACAGTATATAAAACATACATTGAAATAAAAAAAGAACCCATATGTGTTTTATAGACAAGTACATTATTGTTTTTTCCTTTACTTTGAGACCAAGCAGCCATGGGACTGAACAAAACGGAGGCGATCCTTGGAAAAAAGAAGCAGCAATTAAATCCTATATTACTATACCTACACTATTTACAGTTGAACAGTCATTTTCCTCTGTCAGACATGGCAAGGAGGTCTACAGATTTGATGACATGATATGGCTAATAGAGCTAATATGTACATGTTGTGTTCTCTAAATCCAAGGATCCACATTATGTTGCAAAAATAAATGTTATAATTCAGGTACAGTCCAAAGTTTGTGTAGCCAGAGAAAATACTTACTTTGTAACACTTAGTTTTATGAGCTGATCATACTCTATAATCATTGATTATTTGACACCATTCAGTCACAAGCTGAACAACTTGTCTTTATATTAGCTCTGCATTTAATTGGAGCACTCAGCACCCATTCCTAGGTTTCAGAAATCAGTAACATGCCAAAAAGAATGAACTATTCACTGGTGCTAAAACTAAGAGTGATTGATAAAAAACGTTTTGAAATGTTTAACGAGCTCGGTGCCAGGTTGATAGAGAGAGAGAGAGAGAGAGAGAGAGAGAGAGAAGTAGACAGAGAGAAAAACAGAGAGAGAGACAGAGAGATTAGAGAATATGTTTATTCCAGCCAAATTCGAGAAATACACTTAATATTTCTTCAGTGTTTTCCATTAGAGGACTCCAACAAATACAGAGCTATACTAGTGACAGCTTCCTCTAAAGAGTGGGAGAAGCGAGAGAGCGCTACTTTGGCTCAGACCTGGAGAAAAATGTTGAAATCTGGCACCATCTCGTTCTTAAAAGACGAAAAGTGAAATCGTCTTAAAAGGAAATGTGGAAACCTAGGAATGAGTGCCAACCAGGTCTATTAGAGCTCTGTACGCCTCCTCCTACTCCAGAGAGAGTCTGGGAGAGTGACAAGGTTCATGATAGATCAATGAAAAGATGCCATTAATAAACCTATCCCCATACGGCATTGATCAGTCGCACCATCCTGCTTGGAATATCAATTGCTTTGCCTACAGCTTAAACATCTGAGCAGGCCCTCTGTGTGTGGATACATACAGTATGTGTAAAAGTACAATCATCCCTAGTAAACAAATGATCCATTTGTAAAATGCAAACTTCTTTAAACATCTAAGTGAATGTCTAAGTGATTATTTGCCCCTGGCCTTCATTTGTACCAGATTTAAAACATTTTAATGGTCTCACTTGCTCTTACAGCAGTTTGTTTCAAGCAGTCCCATGGCCAGTAACAATGGCACCCTAAGCTCTCCGTACAAATGTAGGTGAGAGTTTGGCAAGACCAATCACTGTATACAAAAGGCATGCATAGATTTAACCTGCTAAGACCACAAGAAAGAAAGTTATCTCTTTAGAGAGGAGCTGACCATTTGCTGATCAGCTCTCAGTCATATACAGAGAAAGAATGATGCTGTGGTGTTTTATTATGATTGGTTATTGTTTGCTATGTTGGGGGCATCCGAAAGTATTTGTCTAATCTACAGACTGAGTCCCAGCAAACCAGGTTAGAGCTGTTGCTTTTTTGATCAAATGGAGGCCTGTCCTGACACTGCTTCTCACAGGTGTTTGAGAGCCAAGCAACACCCCAGACACCCAGAGAGGAGAGGAGGTCACTCTATGGCTATAGAAAAATCAGTAAAGAACTGACTGATGAAGCTAACAGTCTATTTGCTCTCTTTAGTTTTTCACTGTATGAGACCCTGTTGGTTTATTTTTCTACAACATACAAAACTGCCATCAGCATCAGCACTGTAGTCCCATTTGTTGCTATTACTCCCAATGACCATTGGGGGGCAGTATTGCCACATAGAAAGAGGGGCATTTGTCTTTTCAAGGTTAAGGTGAAACTGATGTCTGGTCAAGGTGCTTTAAACAATCCCTCAGCAATGCTCTGCTGAATGTTCAAATGCAGATGAATATTAGTTAACAATGACTGTTTGCATTACCACCTCTTTTTTTTCAAATCAGATAAACTTACTGTAATATTTCTTTCTGATAGATACAGTATGTATAAAGGTAAAATGACACTATCCATTCAACCTCCAGTATTTATGACACTCTGTTCTGACACGTCTGCTATAGATGGGACTAATAAGCCAAGTAATCATCCAATCAGCCGAACTCATTTCTCCGTCATCCCATTACTCCTCTCAGCTCCGATAATTCAGGTGAAATCTAATCCAATCAAAACAGCAGCTGTCGGATCTGGAGTAGGAGACAGATTAATTTAGAGCTAATATGGAGTCAAAAATGGCAAAAGACCAAGAATGTAGAAATGCAATCTTAAAGGTGAGGCTAAAATTGCTCTTGATTGGCCAAAATAATAAGACAACAGTCATCAAGACTGAACATTAAGTCTTGTGCATCTGGGAAACAGGTTGGAAACCATGTTAAAAAAACGTATAATCATTTAAGCTTTACTGGTAATGATGCCGTGATTATTGGTGTCTAAGGGTTTGTCGTGTTTTGGTCTGCTTCTTTTAATAGTTCCCTAGTGGAAGATATCCTAATAGTGAGATGCTTGCAATTGCTGCTGTAAATGGGGCGTCTAGACTATGGTGCACCAACCCCAGGCAAGGGCGAATTGAAGGAGGGAGCAGGGGATAGCTCAGCCTACTTTCTCAAGAATCACGACGGAGGAGATGAATCAGGCTTGGCTTC
Source organism: Sandelia bainsii (assembly GCA_032362345.1). Taxonomy (NCBI): domain Eukaryota; kingdom Metazoa; phylum Chordata; class Actinopteri; order Anabantiformes; family Anabantidae; genus Sandelia; species Sandelia bainsii. The sequence goes on from JAUMHL010000010.1 coordinate 9,006,627, forward strand.
ACTGGTATCAACAAACATTGAGAGTCTGTCAGGCAGACTAAGGCAATGGCTTCACTGCAAAGCCATGTGTACTGGCACCTTTTCTTTGAGGACAGCTGCTGAAGAATTGTTTGGCAAAGCTATATCACTGAAAATGTTCAACAAACTTTCCAACACCTTAGATAATGGACCTCTGGGAGAAAATTTTGCATTCAGCTTGAAGCAAAATTAGTACCTTCAGCTTTCGAAGGACTTGTGAGGCTTTAATAGATACAAGACTTTATTTCCAACCCTCACCACCTTTGAAATGTCAATTTTTAATGAATGGACAGCTGGCCAAAATGACTCAGTGTAGCACAGTAGGCATGAAGTGAGTGTTAGCTCATGGTCACGGTTTTACACTAACTCCTAACCCCCATTTCTACATTTGTAAGTTGTAAGTGTGTCAACATATCAGCAGAGAAAACAGTACAGTCCATGTGTTTTCATATCCAGACAAAGGTCCCAGAGCAGCACTGTGCAGAGTGGGAAAGTTCCAAAAATGTTTTTGCAGGAATGGGGCATGAAATGGGAACCAATGTTTTTTTAGGGAACCTGGGTCACCCCTTTCATCTCTTGTCTCCACTGATCCAATCACTGCTCCATTTTTGATGGCATCACGAGGAGCAACAAATCATAACACAACAACACCAACTCACCGACCACACAGAACACGTGTCTACTACCACACAACCATGTTCCAGCCTAATACTGTGAACAGGGACAACAAGGGTTGGAAATGTTGAGAAGACACAGAACAAGAAGAGGGGAGGATCACGGTAAAGAGAGGGAGAAGGAGAAGATAAAAAAATGAAACTCACCCTCATCATACACTTACATTTGTGATTGTTGTCTACACAATAACACCATCGACAATCACTACAGACATTCTCACTGTCTTCTAAACCTAGTTTCCACTGACAAATACCAGAGAATGTAAATACAAAAGGGTCGGCTCAGGAAGAGAAAATGTCCATGAAGGCGATGTCCTGTTCTCAACACCATGTGAGCCAAGATGGCCGCTGACACTGTTGAAGGCAGTGTAAAAAACACGCTAATTTGTTCTTAATTCTCATTCGGCCTCATGAATCTTTAACGACTGTTCAGTTATTCATCCTGAGACAGAAGTTTCATCATCCCCCACAGGGGACAAAAATGGAGTTTGAAAGATTTATTTTGAGAAAAAGTTTTGAGAGTTTGAGGTTCTCTCTTACCTGGGGCGATTATTTCTAAACCAGGTCTTTATCCAGATTTGTAGGTGTGCTGGAGATCAGTGACCCCTAAAATGAAGCAATGTCTGCTTGCAAGCCCAGAAGCATAACTTAACCATTTAATGTTGCTCAGATGATGTTTTTTGTAATATGTTGTTCTTTTTGATGAATATTAACTAACTGTCTGAGAACTCCAGGGTTGGTGGTTTGCGACCTGGTCCCTCCGTAGTGCCGGTCCCAAGCCCAAGGGAGGGTTGCATCAGGAAGGGCATCTGGCATAAAAATCCTTGCCAAACCAAATATGCAGAGTGATCCACTGTGGCGACCCTTAGAGAGAGCAGCCAAGTGAAATATGTTCCAGTTTCTGTTCCTGTGTATTTTTCCTTTAGTAATATTTATCATCTTGTATATTTTCTGTTATGTTCTTCTGTAATTTTCTATCTATCTATCTATCTATCTATCTATCTATCTATCTATCTATCTATCTATCTATCTATCTATCGAAACTTATAATATTTAGGAGGATATTCCCAAGGCTATTTGCAAAAAGCTACATATTGTTGCTTTCAGTTTTATTGTATCAGCAATAGCTGTGTAAGTTCAGTTAGGTATTAAGAGTTATACCAGTGGCAGTGGCTTGGTGTGAAGCCACTGTTGATGTACCATAGTAAAGAACTATGGTACATCAGCACAAGAATGGGTGGGGAACATTTGCTTATGCTAAGAATGTATTTAGCCACCTGCATTATTAGCATAAGAATTTGTAATTTGGGGTATAGTATATTGTATGTATTGCTGAAATGTAATTTAAAACTAAGTTATGTTATGCAGCCAGTTATAATCTAGTGATACCTAAGGTTCTAATAAAGACACATTTGTAAGCACCTTTAGCTAGTTCATGTTTTCATTGGACTAAGTTTCAACACGTGAACTGTTGGTGCACTGACTCAAAACAATAAAACCATTAATTATTTAACAAAGCAGGAAATATAAAGTTAGATCTTGTGTGACAGGCTTATTTTTTTTTTTATTATTTCTTATCCCTGTCTTGTGACACCTCTAAATTAATGTGACAGTGGCTTAATAAGTATTGTTTTAGATTATGTCTGTTTTCCTGATCAAAATATTGCTCTGCCTGGTTCCAGTTGATCACTGAGATGTGTCTAATGAACGTGCACAGTGTCTAATAGAGATTCACATACACTAGATAGTGCATGTAAACTTTTTAAGGTGTTGAGATCAGAACAGTCACACATGGAGGACAGGGAGTTTTCAAATGGTAAACAGCCAAAAGGTCACGGAGAACAACAACTGAGGAAATTAAGATGGAGGACAAACAAGAAGCAACAGAACACAAGTCAAATAAAGTTTTTTGTCATTTTTTTGTTTTTAAACCCACAGTACTACTCTCCACTATACAATGCACATGGTGTGGGTAGGGTTAACACGACTTCATTTACATTTGAATCCTTGGTCTCCAGCCAGGGACCCCTCCCAAAGGAGGACCCAGTGGGGGTGTATGGGGGATGGGGGCGAAGCGGGGGGATGCACTGGGCTAGGGGGGCAGAGACATTGACACACTGACCGTCTCAGAGACAGAGAGAGAGAGAAGTCAGTGTCACACTCTCTGATGGCTGTGATGCATTATTGATGTGAATGTTGACCTGTGATTGTTGTTTCTATCAATCCACAGAACCTTGATGGTGGTTCTCTGTGTGTGTGTGTGTTACAAGTTGCAACTTTATGCAATCCCTGTTACAGCAGATGGTGTTGTGATCATTACGACAGCTTGTAAGATGGCAGTGGCAGTAATTATCATTATATAACTAAATCATGCACACACTACTGTATAAAAAACAACCTACGCATACTATGGCTTTGTTTTGTCACTCACAAACTTATCAGCTCTCTCTCTGAGAATGAATGTTGGCTTTATGGCTCTACATACTGTATTGCTGGAATGTTATATTTTAACAGCGTGTGTGTGGTTACATGCACTGTTGGCTAGTTATTCACTTTTCCTGAGAAAAGATGCTATACATGTGTTGTAATGTGTGTTTTACACTAGTAAGACGAGTGTGGATAAGTGACCACCCTTACGGTGCTACTGTGTGTCTTCTGTCTGCCTCTGAGTATGGCCCAACTCTCCAGGCTGCTCCCCCCTGGCAGCATTTGGAAGGTCAGGCATCCACCAACACAGCAGAGTGTGAGGACCGGGGGCAGTGGCCCTCTCCTGTTGATGAAAGACCATGATGATGTAGAGGAGAGGAAGTAGAGGTCACACTGACTTCTTTCTTCCTCTCTCTTCTACCCAGAAATTCTCCTGTGGTCACCAGCCCGGTCCCCATTGTCATCTATTGTGTTGGTTGCTATAGTTACCGTGGCGGCCCATGTCTGGTGGACTTGACTTCCTAACCAAATCCTCCAGGCCACGGGCAGTCACGGTAGCTCACGGCCAGTGTGCTCGTCCCAAACTCACACAGCTAATGTCGCAAAAACCTCACAAAGAAGAAAAGGCCAATTATGCTTCTTTTTCCAAATGATCCAAATCACCTCTTTCTTTCAAGATGTTACATCACGTTCTATATTCGTTAAGGTTTTGTTCCCTAAAAATAATGTCATAATATCAAAGTGTTTGACCCTCTAAAATCATCCTTGCTGTTCAGCTGTTTACTTTTAAACCATCTATAGAAAATATTCAAAATTTTCTTTCAAAGCCGTGTATTTTATTCAGTGGTGTAAATTTACAGCTCTCAAATGCAGCTCTACATGCCAGACTCTTAACAAGGAGAGCTACAAACAGCATAGCTACAAATTCTATAAATGGATAGTGCAGGTCTCCCTGCAGTACACTTCTCTTAAAAACCCTGACTACACAGAATACATTAAGGGAAATTTGAATGAAAAAGGAAATCTTTTTCATTTTCTCATTAATGTAAGGAAGACAGGACTACCAATGTTCCACAGCTCAGTAATCATGCCAATTTTCAACCTATCTCCTAAAATGTCTTATTCTATTATTCGTATCAAGCATGGATGACAAGTAGCTCTTTCGTATTTATTAATGCTTAAGTTCCTTGCTTTATCATTCAAACATCTTTTCATCAGAAGCTGAATAAAATCACAAAGAGATCAGGGTCATTATTTTTTCATTTACAAATCAAATCAAGTCATGGCTCTGGTTTCGCTGTGGGCACTAAATTTTGAATGGAGCCATAGACAGGAACTTATATTGTGTTTTCAAACTTTGCGAGTCAGTGGCTGTGTGTGTTTGCATGTATCAAACACGTTTTTGGGACGTGCTCATGCCTCCCCCGAGGGACCCCTGGCTGCGTTGTTTCATATCATCTTCATATTGAACTTCCTGGTCCCTCCTGAGGAGCTTCCAGTAGTGGGTTCAGATTTCCGGAAAGAGTACTCCACTGTGAAGTTGTTCTTGCGTTGGCCGCGCCCCCGGCTCCACACGAACAACAGCAGGAAACAGAAGAGAACAACCCCCAGGAACGTGATACAACCCATTGCTGTGGAGACCAAGATGGTGGTCAGGTCCAAGGTAAACTTGAGGAAAACACGTGTGCTGTTCAGATTTGTGTCATTGAAGAACTCGCTGCTGTACAGTGAGCGGTTGAGAAAGAAGGCCGAGGCGGAGTCCAGTGGCTGGCCACGCACTGTGAGTGTGGCAAAGTAGGTGTCATTGCCTCCAGCATTACTAGCGATGCAGATGTATGTTCCACTGTCAGTAAGCTGGGCATAGCGGATCTCCAGGGTGCCACTAGGGAGAACAGTAATGCGCCCTGAACTCTTGGCTGTGATCCGTCTGCGCTGTGGGGAAATCCAGACAATAACAGGTGTAGGTTCTCCTTCAGCTCGACACAGAAAACTCACTGATTGGCCTTCACGAGCAATCACCTGCAGGAGGTGGGGGAAAGGAATTCAGGGACAGGAGTCATAAAATACAGCTGCCAAATCTGGTAGCACACAGAATGCTTTTTGTGCTTCTAGAAACTATTATCATATCTCCAGTAATCACACCATTAACATACATTAATTCTTTTATTAAACCTAACTGTAATTGTCTTCATTACCTGCTGCAGTTTACGGTTGCGTATTTTAGGTTTCTGGCATGTAAAATGATCAAAGAGTGCAGAATCTGTGAAGCTGCTGAGGCTGACACCTTGCACTTCAACTGGCCCTGCACACACCGGTACTCTGCCGTCAAAGTTGAGGGTCTTGCGTCTTTGCAGGATCCACAACAGACGGCAGTCACACATCAAGGGGTTTCCATCCACTCTGAGGGTCTCCAGACTGTTGACAGAGTGGAAGGAGCCCTCTTCCAGGGTTTGCAGGTCATTGGAGGAGAAGTTGAGGACCCGGATCTGTCGGAGGCCTCCAAGGGCATGGGGCTCCACTGTCATCAACCCTGTGCTTACCATGATGAGCTCCTTCAGCCTCAGCAGGTCTTTGAAGGCCCAGGGCTCTAGTGTGGTTATGGGATTGTAGGACAGGTTGAGGTGGGTGAGGTGCACCAGGTTTTTGAAGGAAGCTGAGGGGACAGAGGTGATGTTGGTGTTGGTGATGGAGAGCCAGTGGAGGTCCAGACCCTGAAAACTAAGAGGGGAGATGTACTCCAGGTACGGCCAGTGATCGATGTCCAGACCCCGCAGGTTGGAGAGCTTGCGGAAATTCTGGTCCTCTAGGGCAGTGATGCTGAGATGACGGAGGCGAAGAGTGACCAGGCTGCGAAGATAAGACAGCGTCTGGCCAGAGATGGATGTCAGGTTGCAGCGCTCTATTGTGAGCTCTTCTAGCCCTACCAGTCCTGCGAATGCCTGGAAACAACAGGAACAGTTGATTTTAAAACCTAAAATAAGATGTAAGATATATTTTTTGAAGGCGTTTGCAGTGAATGTTCAAGAAAGAGAAAGAACATGGTGTGTTAATTAAACTGAGTTATACTGTGTCAGTTAGTAAACTTTTAGGTGGATTTTGATCATTTTGGACTGAGCCAGGTTTCCCTCCCTGTTTCCAGGCTTTGTGCTAAGATAAGATAACTGCCTGGCTATAACTTCTTATTTAAGTGAGAGTCGTTTTGATCTTCTCATCTAACTATTGGCATGAAAGCAAATAAGCATGTTTCCCAAATGTTGAACCACATACAGAAAACCAAACCAGGCATTGATACAGTTACCGGCAACTCGCTGCTTGGCATTGCTCTCTATTTAAAGGCAGTGAATATTTGATATCAGTGTTAAAGTGGAATCCTAGGGGATCTAATTTCTAAGAAATAAAGTAAATGTAAAAAAATTAAGTAAATGTTCTTTCTTTCTTTTCAGTTCTTCATTAGTACCACAGGAGCTGGGAAGCTTACCTTGTGGGATATGTAAACCAGGTCATTGTCTCCCACCTCTAGGTGTTTCAGACTTCTCAGATCCTGGAAGGTGTAATCCAATAAAATCACCATCTTGTTCTCACTCAGATCCAAACTGGTCAGATTGCCCAGCTTGGCGAAAGCCCCCATGGGCACTAACTTCAGTTGGTTTCCCCTTAACTTCAGCACTTTAAGACTCTGTAGGGTAGCGAAGGCATTGGGCTCTAATGTGGCAATAAGATTCTCACTAAGGTCCACCTCCTCCAGCCGCGGGTATGGTGCCAGGTCACCTGCCTGCACCCAGCGAAGCCGGTTCTTGCTGAGGTCCAGGAGTTGCGTCTCTGTGGGGATGCCCTCTGGGATGTTGGTGAGCCTCCGCCGCTGGCACGACACTGACCTCAGCTGAGCCGAACACTCACACCGTGGCGGACAGGCCTGGCTACTTCCTGGAAACGTTAAGGTCATGATGGCAGCCAGAGAAGCAGCCAGGGCCCATCGCCACACCCTTGGCCATGGCACTAAGGCACGCCCACCAGGGCCAGGAGAGGCAGTCATGGCCCTGGTCCTCTGACTCCTTGCCTGTCACAGGCAGGGTCAGTGTACCATACACCTGCAAGATGAGAGGAAGGGAAGACAGGGCATTGAGAGAAGCAGAGAGGAGAGAAACAGAAAAAAGGGAAGAGTGAATAAAGACATAAAGAGGATGTGAAAAAGAAAGATGGAGCCTTTTACCTATCATCTTCCAGACTCATAAAAATTACATCCATACGGCTGTAAATTATCTATGCCTCCTGCAGTTTTAGTAAGATTGTACTGAAAGCTGTAGAGATTTGAGACAGATCATGACATGGCATTAAAACACAACTGAAGAGACCCCATTACAGAAACATGGACCTGTTTAAGATATTTAAGATGATTTGTCTTTTCACTAATTAATCCATGGTTTCAGTTTTAGAACTGGGACACTGGGAGCTTCTTGCTTCAGCTGAATTCATGCATGTTGCATCTCCTTTGCTCCCCTTACAGCACTGAAACCGTCTGCTCCATTTTGACAAACACAATGAATTTATTATCACTATGCAAAAACACAGACTGAGCTCCTCAACAACCATTTAATGCCTGAAAGCCACGCATGCCATGCAAATGAAATACAAGGAGGAATAGGTGTTTGAATCACTATGTACTCAAGTCATATTATGTGTTTGATCAGGTGCATGTATGTGTAGGACGTGGCATTTTGCTGGGTATGAATTAAAAAACATTTTGGTCATCTTTGCATGAAGATGAGATGAATCACTCGAGCTTTAACATTCCTTCAGGCAACCTGTCATCTCTCCCACACGCTGTTTTCAACTCGGAGACAGTCAAAGAGCACCTGGCATTAGATCTGGAACACAACTCAGTGTCCGTCCAGTTAGCAGGAAGGAGTAGGAATACTTTTATACTTGAGGAAAATGCTGCTTCATAAAAAATGGGACAAGGAGGAGTTTTTTTTCTTTAAAACACAACGTAAACTGACACTCCAGATATTAAACTTTTGTGTATTTGCTTGGTGGCTTGTTTTCCAGATGAGGTGGAAATGAGAGAATATATCATCATCACCAGGGAGTATCATGTTAAAATGCACTCTGATGCTGCGGTGGTGGGAGGCAGAGCCAAACAGATGAATAATATATGTGTTGGTTTGTGCTTAATGGGCAGTGTTCAGAGGGTGAATCACACAGTTAAAAGAGCCAAAAGTCGCCAGTTCTTCTCTTTGCTGTGAGCTTCGCGTCAAGTCTCTTTCTAGCAAGTCGGATTTAGAAAACAGCCTCTTGAACGCCCAATCATCTCTGACTGTTTCAATGCGTTGGCATCAATGGGATCAAACAGGACCAAATGGGATTTAAGCTAAATTTAAATGATGGCCCATAAAGTCTTTGCACACATTCATAACACTCACATATTTATACACATAACACACATACACAAACTGCAGCAAACTCCCAGACATTGTGTCTCATCTACTAAGCCTCAGGGTGGAAAAGTCCCACAATTTTCAACAGGCCTGAAAAACACTGTTTAGAGATCCAGTATCTGAAGGATCTGGTTGAAATCTGGCATGATTTTTCTTTACGCTGGGAGACAAAACGCAGGCACAGCGAGGCTGCTGTGCAGACTGCTGCACAAACTGACCCACTTCTCAGCAGCAACTTAGCTTCGCACTGTCAACCAGCAACAACTCACCATGACCACAACAACAGAGCAGCAAACCTCAGAGCCTCTGCGGAATAGAGCCCAAAAGAGGAACAGAGAGATCTGGAAAACAAACATGAGTATACAGATGTTCGAAAGTAACAAGCTATTTATAAGATGAAATCAAACAAAATTTGTGCCTCATTGCTGCACCATCTGGATATTTTTTGTGCCAGCAATATGATGACATTTCATGCTCTAACACCTTGTACTCTGATACTGATGTTTAGGATTTTAAGCCATGCTATTGGCATAGCTCCAGTAGCAATGTTGGGCAATTGGTTGATGCACTGCTTTGTTCCAGGCTGAATTAGCTTGACAACTGTCAAGTGGACTGACATAAAATTTTTTGTCCATAGCCGTCAGAGGAAGAATCCAAATGACCTTTCTTTTCTCCTGCCACAGAGAGTTTGGGAATACGTTTGTGATTCAGAGTGAAACAATTCAACAACTATTTGAAGGTTAGCCATAAAATTTGAAACAGATTTTTCAGGTCCCCGACATGGATGATAAATTCTATTTACAGCTTTGGTGATTTTTCTTCCAGTGCCACCAACAGGCAACAGTGCCTAACATTTCTAACATTTCCACTTTTTATTTTTATTATTATTTTTATTTTTATTTTTTTTATTTAATGATAATACATCTGACATCCACTTAAGAAATTGCCACAAAATTCTATACAGAGGATGAATCTGCATAACATTGACAATTGATTTCTGTTTGTCAATAATTTGATTTAACCATTAAATTCTTACCAGCCTGGGATCTACTTTGTGTTTATAATTCACAAATGTTAGTGTGCTATAATGATAAAATAAGATGTTCAACAAGCATGCTGATATTAACATTCAGCTCAGAGCACAACTGTGCTTAGGCTCCCAGCAGGACTACAAACTCTTCTTCTGAGAGGATATAGTGTATGTGTGTGTGTGTGCATGTCAGTACACATCTGCCCAGCTCTTAGGCAGTATGATGGATACAACCTGTCTCCACACCCCCTGAGAGTCATCCTACGGGTCAGTGGCAGAGTTGCAGCATGAATCAGTGAGCTCACATTGTTGAGGCAGGCAAGGTCCTCACTACTTGACTCAAGAAAAGGCAGGGATCCTTAGAACACACACACACTCCACCCAGAGGAGTCTGCGTATTATCCAGTGAGCAGGTGAATAAATACACACCTTTACTCTCACTGTCGTGCCAAAAGATACTTTTTGTACTATTGTTGCAGCACATTGAATTATTACAAATCTGTGCCCTTCTGTGACTGTGATAGTGTTCACATTCTGCTTCAAAATTAAAGAGCACAGGGCCACTCTTATAGCATGTTTTTACACCTGGACAGCGAACACACATAAAACCATCATATTCACACCACAAACTGCAAATTAACATCGACCAGATGTTAATGCAACAGCAGAGGCAAATCCCACAACTATCCAGACAGTGAGGAAGGTAGAGTCTGCCACATGCCAGCTGTCCTGAAAGAAACAGGTAGAGAAAAGTTGGGAAACCAGTCTAAAAACAAATAACATATAGATAGCTGACCGGATGAACAGATGCTGGGCAACAACCTCCTTGCCCAGTCACACATAGATCATCAGCCTGGATACTCACAACACTGCTGACCACGGCCAGATGTCTCAAACACCTGATGTTTCACCTGATGTTTTCAGTCAGGTTAGTCTGATTAAAGCAGTATTGCCAAGGAGTACACTGGCAGTGTAATGGTTAGTGCATATGCCACGCAACTGCAACGTCATTAGTTCAAGTCTGACTGGGGACCTTTGTTGCATGTTATACCCTCCTCATGCTTTCTTTCTGCCTCTCTACGTCAAGCTTTTAAATAATCTTCAAAAAATAAGTGTTGCCAAAAAAGACTGTGGACAACCATGTTGACTTCACAAACCTTTATAATTGGTCAGCAGGGCATGGATCTCCTAATGCTAGCAGTACATCCTAAGCTTTGTCTGTCATTCACACAAACACACACGCGCACTCTTACACACACGCACACACACATACACTGAAAACCTCTCAAATGTGACACAATTTAACAGTGTGCAGTTGAGCAGTCAGCAGGTTATTAGAGAAAGCTTTTACATTTTATTGTTGCAAACAAATCAAGGAGCAAACTTGACAAGTTTTTACTTTCAGAGGAAAGCTGACAGTTTGTACTTTCCATTGCTAAGTAGCTATAAGTCCAATTTTAAATCTGTGCTTAGTCACTCCTTTTTAAGCCCAAGTCAAGTGCGGAATACAGCTTAGCCGCTCTTTGATACAGCTGAAATGAGGGGGGAAGAAGGGGTAGTCTGTGTGAACAGTCAGAGGGAAGACAAATCTGTACATTTTTAGTTTTGGCCAAATTAATTTACAATAAATATCAAGTAGTCATAAAGGTTTATTTTTTAAGTCTCATCTTTCTTGTAAAAAGTTTAAAAAGTTGTTTAAGCCTAAACAATGATTCACAGTATCCACATTTTAATATTGTGAACAAAAAAACATATATTTAATTAATAATATTTAAAAAACAAAACAAAACAAAACACCCAAACTTAGACTCTTGATGATGGGAAGAGCATCTCATGAAGCAGGATCCAAACAGTGATGATGCATACAATGCTTGGAGTAGGAACAGAAACAATTCAGAAACAGCAAACAGAATATGAACTCTGCACTTCTATTTACAAACCTTTGGTCATTCATCTACTTAATATCCATTAATGTAGCGTCAGCTACTGACAGACAACAACCATGTGACCATAAATCACATAAACAGTATTCACAAAGAAAACATTTTTATACTTAGTGCACTGAGCTGCAGTGTGCAATGTGAAGGACACTGCAGCTGTTTTTGAGTTTGCAAAGAGAGTCAACAGTCATGACGGCGCTTGGTGCCATGAAATCCTACTGTTGCTGCGTCCTCTTCCTCCTCTAAGAACTCTGAGTCAGTGATGCAGCGAGTGTGAACTGACTGACACTGACATGTTGCCTTGTTTAACCTTTACTGATTATAGCCAAAGATACAAACCACTGACTTGACTGCAGCAGCTTAACTACATATGAAGTCCTCTAGTTAAGAAATAAAAACAAAATCCATTGTAAGAAATTACTGGGTCTCACATTCAGCCTTCAAAACATTCTGAAATAATTATATTTGTTCCAAGATACTGTACTGTATTTGGTTTACTGTTTTTCAGACATTTTGTAGGAATAAGTATCTGTGTAGAGAAAGAAATGTGTTTCAAGCGTAACTGTAAAACATTTCGGAAATAAATATTTGGTCGTTTATTGTTATTGACACAAAATAAGATCTTGGGGAATGACCATGATCATGTTTATAAAATTGCCAAAAGTGAATTTAAAAATTTTCAGCACTGTTTGAAAAGCTCTAAAAACCTATTGAGAAGTACGTGCTCAGCACCAAATGACTGACACGGTGCACATGTTTCAATACCTATTTACTAATTTACATTTCTGTATTAAAAAGGTATGTTATGGAGTAAAATAAAATGTTTTTTTAGAAAAAATAATGAACCATTTTGCAATTCCTAAGTGCACGCATGCACACTGAGTAGATGGGTTGTTGAGTTAAGGATGCAAGATAACATATCCACACTGTCACTCTATATCCTTTCATATACTCACAACAGCATGGATCTGTAGCACAGCAAGAGGCTTACAGCACACACACCTAACTAAATACACACCATTACACTTCATCATCCCTTTGGAGAAGCATCTGCAGATGACTGTCTCCTCAAACAGGGGATGATGTTTCATGAAATGAGAGACTTTCTGACTTACGCAGAATCCTACTGTACCGCTCTGCTCTAAGCGGGTGATCCCTAAAATACTTCACAGATCTTTGTGATTTCTCTGAGCTGATGTATGTCTGCATCCTTCCAGAGAAACACAGTAAAGTGCCACCAGTACTGAGTACTAGCTAAAAGTGGAACAAGTTGAAGAAGCCAATCTGCAGCCTCAGTTCTCTAACTACATCAAAGTCAGCCAAAATCACGGTGAAACCGAACATCAGTGAGGATGCACACAACACTCAGAACAATGCCTGACAGGTGCAGAGGAACAACAACAAAACAAGCAAAAGCTAAGACAAACTAAGATAAAACCCCACAAGAGAATCTCTTACAGTCCTCAAATGACTTCTCCAAAAACATCACATGCTCCAAAACAACTTTTTTTATGCTAAAAATAATTTAATGTTGGAATAAATTCTTCTTAAATTATGCTCTAAGACTGTCACACATATGCTCACATGGACACAATAAATGTCCCTGAATTCAGACATTCGGGAGATACAGTATCTGTGTGTGTGGGCAGGAGGTAGACAATGTTAAATGGATTAGAAGGGAGATGAGCCCAAAAGGTTGTTTCTTCTGTGTGTGTGTGTCATGTTTTGACAGGCACAGCAGGACGTCTGACTGGTAAATCCCATGACAATGATAGCTTTAGTCTGCATTGATTTCACTTCATTCTGCAGGGGTTACTCAAACCGTTTTGTCATAAGCAGCAAAAACTTAGAACATATTGGCAATTAATCAGTGATATTCATTGAACTATATATAATATACCTGCCATGTGCTGCACATGACTACTGAGAAAATTGTACAAAAGAAAGTTGGACAAGGAGGTCTGGTTTGTTGGGTGGTTTGGCTTTGTGTCAAAGGCCAAGTCAGTTGTTGCAGGCCTGGTTTCACGTGAGGATTTAGGTTATTACTTTAATGATTTCTTAATTTTGGAAGTTAAAGCTTTTCTAACTTTTTGAAAAAATATTCTTTTTGTATAATAGTACAGACAGGAGTCATCTTTCCATCCAAGTGTAGTGCAAAGTTTGATCAAAATGGATAAAAAAAATTACAAAGGAAAATACAAATTAATATTTCCATTATCTGCAGTACAGTGCAGTACAGTCCACTACATCACTGCAGAGGGAGAGAGCACAGCTACAAGATAGTAATAATTGAAATGGTAGAAGTGAAAACTACGGTGAGCCTCAGCGCACTTCAACTTATGAAAACACATGCAAACAGACAAAACACAAGCAAAATAAAAACATTTTTATATAATATTCAATACACAGGCACAGAATAAAATCACCACTAATAGAGAAAACATAAACAGAAGCATGCTGCAAATAGCACAGATAACAATGGGAATGTTTCCTGGAAGCAATCATTTTTTAAATAAGAGTTGTATCTACCTACAATAGAAAATGTACACATTGGATTATTTAGGTTGCTTTTCATTGTACCCAGATATGTGGACAATTCAGTTCATTTTTAAAGGGTCATGATTAGAATATTAACATGAACACTGTATAAGCTTGTCCTCGGTGAGATCACCCTGTACATGTAAACACACTCATGTTTTTAGAGGACAGAAAATGTGTCAGGGTAAGAGTGACAACATTCGGCTGGCAAGTTCTCATTTCTTTTAGCCTCTGAAGCTACCAATGTGTCTCTGTCTTAATGTTAAGGTCTATAGAACTGGTCTCAGGTAAATGAGCCCTCAGTAAATTTACTAAGAAATAAGAAATATGAAATCAATAATCTTTGCTGACAATAATTTAACATGAAATCTACAAATGTAAAGTTGATATTTGTGTCTCAGTGTGAACAAAATTATCAAGAATAGAGAATGCAGATCAATTACGAGACAGTTGGAAGTAGATCAGTCTCTGCTGTTGTGTTTCACACTAAGTCGGTATCTGATGCATACTTAGTTTTTATTAAAACCAAGTTTGTCTTGCTGTTCCTATTGTACCTTAGATAGAAGATTGTGCATCAAATGTGTCTGTGAGAACATGCGTATTGAGAAAAAATACAATAATTCTTCACTTCTTTGATGTCTTCTGTTACTTTGTTCCTTGCTTGATTTTTCTCCCACTCAATACTGGCTTTGTTATTTTCCTCTCTTTTATAATGAGCAACAGTGCTGTGCAGTCCACATCATCAAATCCATGACAAACATCAATGAAGTGTGTGTGAGGGAAGGAGAGAGAGAGAGTGCGTGTGGGCATGTTTCAGTCCTCTGAAGTGATTGTATCTGTACATCAATTTTTCGTGCTATAATTATTTTCACAGTGCTCGCTGCAAACGACACCAGAAAGAGAAACAGTGTGAATGCTTTGCTAAACCGTCCACCTGTCACAACAAAGGACCTCTTTTTTGCTGCAGTTGATCCTGTCTAGTCCAGGGAGATTACAGTAATAACTGACAATTGTAAAAGAGAAATACCTGAAAGTATCCCCAATCATAAAACTGAGCATGAAATAGTTTTCAGTGTCTCAGCTTTCACAGCGTTGACATATAAACCTTTATGTCAGATCCCTCTATGCACCTAAAATAGATTAAACTTGAATCTTACATGTAAACCTGTAAACCACACACACACTCTCTCTCTCTTTCCATCTCTCCTTCTCCCTCTGTCTTTGTTTACTCTTTTTCTTTCTTTCTAATCTGACAGCTGAAGAGAGTCCTGTGTTTGACAGTCATGATAAATATACAAGGGGAGCTGTGGGATTAAAGAGAAAAACAAAACACTGCAGCATCCAATGAACGACAAACAATGTTTGTTCTCTTCAAAAGTAGAACAAACATCTATGAATTCATCCATAACTGTGATGTGTCCCATCTGTTGCCCTGCTGTGACAATCTTTCATTACCGACCCTTGATGTGAATTAACAGCTAGATCGCTGAATACATTTTCAAAGCATGGTTGGAGCAATGTTTTTTCAGAGGTCACAGTCACTCACAACAAGGAGCATAACGAAGGGGCACTGTTGAATTAAACTCAGTCCTTAAACATTCTTATCCCTCAAATCACGTATATTATCATTTTAAGTCCTTGATTTATGACAAGAGCAATGTCCTCTGCAAGAAACATGAACATTTTAACATTTTATAATTCAAAATGTCTATTTTTTCTACAAAAAAGAAAAGATAAGATCCGATTGTCCATAAGTGCTTAAAGCATCAGAGGAATATCATGTCTTGTCTATTTTTATTCTAAATCAGGATGAAAGCCTGTGTTCTCCACATTAAAATTGTTCGGGTTTAGTTCGTTTTACTTTGTGTTTATTGTACTCTGGGCTACTTTTGTCTGCCTGTGCTCTGGTTCAGCCAGGCCCATGTATCGGGTCAGCAATTTGTTCAGTTCCTATTTTTTGTCATTGCTGTTCCGTTTGATTAACATCTTTTATAAACTGTCAAATATATTGCTTGTTTGTACTTGATACATTTTTCTGCTTCTATGAAACTAATTTTCATCTAAACAGAGGTGTATAAATGCACATAGAAAAATACTCCACTACAAGCAGAAGCACCCTTTAATTTTTAAAGTCAAGTAAATGTACTTGCTCTAATTTTTAGTCTAGTCCAGATTTGTTTGACAAATTCTCAGAGATGAGGTGAAAGGTGGGGTTGATTTTAACCACCTTGTATATATCTACGAACCCCAGGGTTGTTGGTTCAACACCCCGTTCCCCCGATTCCTGGTCACCAGTTGAAGTGTCCCTGGACAAGACTCTGAACCCTGAACTCTTGGCGCCTAAAAGTTTTTGAAGTAATTTTCTCCTTGAATCTTGCATGAATTAAACTTGAAGGCCTGAACATTTTAGATTCTTGCAGAAACTTTATTTATGAGGCAAATGTGGAACAAATCCAAACTAGACTTCTTGTTGTTACTAACAGCATTAAGTTCAATAATGATTAAAATCTAATTGTTTCATTATTAGTAACGCAGTCAAATTGATACCCAGAGAAATCAATTTCTTAGTGAAGTACTTGTACTTTTGTAGATGGAGTACATTTTAGAACATGTACTTTCACTTGAGTATAAGAATTTGAAGAGGTACTTGTACTTGTGGTGCAGTCCTTTTTTAGGCAAGTAGCTAACTTGCACTTTTAGTTGCATATTGAATTTGTGTATTTATGCTGCTTGGTCTCTAACATTAGAGACCATAAGACATTTTTTTGAAAATCTTTTGGAAGCTATAATTACTTGAAATTACCTTACTTTAATAATAAATCCATTATAATACTTTTTTAAAGGATTATTACCTTTATCTTTGCATTTCATTGCATTTATTTTTAAACAATTTGTTTTCTATCAAGTTATGGTAACCTCAACTGTTCTGTTATTTAATTGTATGCATTTAGTTTGTATGTACTGTAAAAATAATAATAAAAAGGAGCATAAGGTCTGCATGTAGGGTATCTTATACTTTCTTATTGTACTTTGTGTTTTCTGTGCCTGCTATGCAGCTCTTTCTGTCACATTACACTTTGTCACCTAAAAAGTCAAAAAGTCAAAGCTTGACATGTTTTTTACTTATTTACAAAAGCAGTTTTCTCACTGGCAGAGACCGATAAATATTTGATGTCCCCTTACAGTTGCCTGTGGGTCTAATAGTTTCTGACCATCTAAACACACCCAAAAGTATTCAGATTTAGTGAACACAAATTATTTTGTTTTACTCGAAGGCCTGACTTGTTTAATTAGCTGTAGCTATTCTGATGATCCTATCACCCTGCAGTGTTTTGACCTGCTTTTCTCTGGCTCAAACCTGAGCACATGGCTACACATACTGAGAGCACAGATACATGAGAACACACACACACAGCGACAGCTACATATATCATGGTAAACAAACAACAGAGCCTAGCTTATTAGATAGATTAGCTTTGCCTGCAACCATATGGTCTCTGCTCAGGTGTTAAATCTTTAGGTTCATGCAGACTATTTCTAAGATGTGATGTTATAGTGAGCAGACATTAGTGGGGTGCCAGAGCTAAAATGGGAACAGATTGGTTCACATTCCAATAACACTCACCCGCATATTATCACTAAACATATATTTAAACTCTAAACATATATGTACCTATACCACAGGCAGAGCTGACTAATGTGTTAAACTCATACTGTATAGACAAGCCTTCTAAACAGGCAAGTCCTCCAGAGTCACAAATGAAGTACAAGAAGGTTTCTCAAATTGATAGTCTTGGCTCCCTGCTTCCACATTTTAACCTTACTCATGTGCATTCAGTAGTTATGCCAGTGCCACTACCAGTGTAGTCCTGTTACCAAGGATGAGACTTTGCCTCATTAGTGAACAGGCTGGAGCTGCTACAGAGTCAATTTCCTCTTGGTGAAATAACCTTTTTATTCCTGATTCAGTTGTGAGCATAGTTACTGTGATGTTTTGAAATGGCATGTGTGCCGGTCTGTGTGATACAGTACCATGTGTGCACCATAATGCTTTTTCAGTAACAATAAAGGGTTCATTCAGATCAGAGGTTTGGACACATGCCAGCTGGTAGGCAGATAGAAGACTTACAAGTCATTAAATCTGGTACATGCACTGTTCAAGCAACACAAAGCTGCACAAATTGTGCCTGTGTATGCACACAGACAAGCCTGTGTTTACTTGACTTTTTATAAGTGTATTGAGGAAAAGCATTTAGTGTGGCAATTGTTTATCCTGGGCTGCAATTAATCAGCAAGTGTTGAGATTATTACACAATTAGTGACAATGCAAGTTGGTGAGACAGAGTTAAGGATAGCAGGGAGATAAAGTCATTTAATCAAACTTGACCTGTCTCAGAGAAAAAAACTTTCACACATGCAGACACCAATCATCTTGACTGACACACTATGACAAGTGACTGAACAGCCTTGAATTAGTCTTGCCCTTTGGGGATCTGTGGCCTTATTACTGGCATGGATTGAAATGACTCATTAATTATCTCACACATGTTTCCAAAAAGCTTGGTCACTGCAATGAGCCTTATTTGATGGTATTTCTACATGTTTGCAAAATACACACAGGTTATAGTATTGTTATTACCTGTCAGTGAAGTATTAGGTGCGTCATGCAGATAAATTAGGTTCCACATTGTTGCAAAATAAGAAAAAACCCACCTTTATGCAAACAGGAGACTGTCATCACAGCTCTGATTACCATCCTCTAGACAGGATATGAAGGGGGTTCATTTCGGGTGTCATTTCCTTTCTAAAGGCTAATGAGTTTCCAGACAACAAAATAGTGCAGCAATCCCAAGGGTCGGTCATTGTAAAGTGAAATCACATCTTCTCTGCATCAACAGAGCAGCCGTAGATTGTGATGATCCGCAGGTGATTTCTGCAAAAAAAACATTTCCCTGGAGATATCTCACCTGAAAGGTAACAGCCCCTTTTTCACCCTGTACTGCTCAGCGTGTTTTTGCGTGAGGTGTGTTTTTATAACCTACTAGTGTCAAGAAGAAAATAAATTTATTCAACTCTCCAGCTCATTAGATAGGTGATATCCGAAAAGGGAATTTAAAACTAAGATAGCCAACACCACCTTGATATACCACCATGAACAAGTGCAAGGAGAAGTGAGATGAAAAGAAACTGAAGGGAGAAGATTGAAATAGATGAGTGTAGAGCTACAGTACACAATATAACTGCAGTGAGCAATGGATAGATTTGGATATCAGGGGAAGAGATGATGGACATGGAGGACCGGAAAGAAGTGAATGTGATGGATGACAGAGGAGGAAAACAGCGAGTGGGGAGGGGGTAAGAGGGACACTCTGTCTCACTCTGTCACTAATGATGGAGGAAGGTCAAAGCTATTCCACAGTTGAGAGAATCTAATGATGCAAATTAGGCCTGATGCTCAGGCAGATGCCACAAGAGAGACCTAGGAATCCTGATGTTGCTCGATGACACATAGCGAGATTGTCTGAAGCCTGAAATTATGTATTTTAAACATCCTCATTTTATAACACAAGGTTCATTGGCATTTTATATCTGTCCACAGAAGAAAAGAGAAAAACCTGCGTAATTTGCACAGCTGAACGCAGCCTGACTGACTGGTATGTGGTACAAATATGTAACCGCCTGTGTGGCAAGCAAACAGTGGGAAAAGGGAGGGAGACAGAAGGGGGAGGAGTGTGACAGCTTTCCTTTCCCTGTCTTTGAAGAGCAGCATGGTGCCAGATTCACATGGGGAGAATTTACAATGAATATGTTCTTAGCTTTGGCCTGAATGCAGAAACTCATTGTGAATTTATGTGAAGTCACACTCCAAGAACTATCGTTTCTCATTCTGTTTTTGAAAAATTGTATCTTGTCTAGAATTTCACAAAAGAAATGTGAAAAATGCAAGAACTTGAAATCAAGTCAGCCCCCAGAATATAAAATGACCTTTCTCTCTCAGTGAAGCTTTTAAATAAACCAAGAATGGATGAATTCATGTACAGTGGAACAAGGACATTTCATATGCATACATGGCAGGGATGTAGACGCCAGAGTAATTGCACTGCTTCATGGATAACAGTGACCCTGTTAGCCCACGTGCTTATTGGCTGCCTGTTTCTCTGATTCTGCCAGTGCAACCAATAGTAGCTGTTGCAGCCATTTCAGATGTAGGGATGAAGGGACAGAAAGAGGGGGGAGGAGCTCGGGTGGGAGACAGCAAAATAGAGGTGAAGGCAGAAAAAAGGGGAACGGATGACATGGGGAGGGGACAGAAATGGAGAGTGACAAGGATGGAGATGTGGAAAGGATATTCAGAGGAGAGCGCTCAGTTCTTTGTACTAAGGAAACAAAGGCGACAATCTCTGTGCACTGATAAAAACGTTCAGCTTGGGGTTGTACCTCACCAACAGATCAGATGTGTGTATATGCGTGTGTGTCTGTTTGTGCTGGGTAGTTTTGTGTGTGTATGCTTCACAGGACATTAAGTAATCATCACACTTCCTGGATCCTCTTCTCAATGGAGATCCCAGAAGAGGAGATACAAACCTCCTTAACACAAACACACGCACAGATAAACACATTTATGTAGACACAAGTGTGATAATTGAACAGATCGTTGTGAAGAGGAGAGAATGCCACTAAACTGTAAATGTGATTACATTTTTGTGGCAAACGTAATCATATTACAATTATGTTGTCCATCCATCCATTATCTTTCTACCCCAACTAACGTTAGGGTTAGAGAAAGGTTGAGAAAGGTTAAACAATTGTGGTTTTGTTTAAAAATGAAATGTGACTGTTATATTTTTCTTTTAAGCCAGCCCACAATCTTTCAATCCAAGTGCTGTGAGTGCCTGAACCCAACCAGTAAAAACTTAAACAACACTGTAGTCACAAAGCTGAATGTTGTACTTCAAGATCAGATATTTGGGCAGAAAACTGTATGTTGTGGATCAGATATTCTGGTGGATAAATTATATTATTTAATATATTTAACTGATTTGTTTCTTTCTTCATCAACATATTTGGGACTTTACCATTTACCTTAGTGAACATATCCTCATTATGTCTGGTTGCAATAGTGTTCCCCACAAAAATGCTGCCCAGTTACAGTTATGATGAAATGATAGCTATTAAAATTTTAATTTTTTGAACATTTCAAGTACTTTTAAGTAATTCATTTTCATTTTCAGCCTTAGAAACAAAGTACAAAAAGCTGCTCCCTTCTGGCGCCTTCTCAAAGGTCAAGATTAACTGGAAGATCATGCTCCAGCAGCTGCTAATGAGATTGCTTAGTCGAATACTGTTTCCAAGGTCAAGAATGAACTTTCAATCTCAAACATAGAAATGTTGGGATCATGAAGGACATTACATATTTGGCCTCATTTGTGAAGTGCTTTACATTTAATATCTGTCAGTGTGTAACCCAAATAAAATCAAAGGCAAGCTGTGTGCAGCACCCGTTGTTATTACTAGACATAAAATCATCATCTTTCCACCACTGCAGTGTGAATGCTGCAGTGTTCTATGATTTCAACAATTACCGTGGTTGTAATAGTTGTTGTAATTGACAAAAAAATGCAGAACACTTCAAAAGTCAGACCCACGTTGCAGGAACTTTGCTTCAAACCCACATTGCCATGATGTAGTAGGGACCCTGATTACATTACCGATAACTGATAGTGACATTTATCCTCTGGTACATCCTCTGCTCTGGAAGAATTGGCTACCGCTGGAGGAATGTCATTATCCAGCTCTAAAACCAGATAAGAGATAACCCTTTTCTACTGATTCATCAAATGATTCTCTCCCAAAATGCAGCTATAAAATGAGTGATGGCAGATGAGCTTCCCTGATAGAATACTAGAACAGTCAGGGTCCTTGGGCTCCTAAAGGAAGCTGTGGGACTGAAGACACACAGAGATGATGGGGGTTCTCCCCAGGGAGCATCTGGTTAAAATTCAAGGACTCTCTCCATCTCTCATTTTCTCTCCCTCTAATGCTCATCTCACTCCCTCAATCCCTTTAGGGAGGTCATGGCTGAAAAGTTTCAGTATTGCCCCAGGAGGCCAAGAATAATCATCCAAGTGTGCATTTGCATCTATGTGTGTGTGTTCGAGCGCATGATTGACCTCATGTGTGCACAGAGCTTGTGTGTCCTTGTTTTTGTCCATGTGAAGATCCTGTGTTGACATGTAGGTGGCCTCTGGCACAATCTCACAGGGTTATCAGATCACTTGCCATTCAGCCACTGCACCTTTTTGCACTCCAAATTCAGTTCAAATTCAGTAACTTCCAGACACCAAACCTCAAATGGGAATCAAACAGAGTGAGATGACAATTTCTTCGTAAAAACATCAATAGCTGTCTTTGAGAGAAAAAGTTTGTGAAACAAACTGTCTGTTTCTGCAAAACAGCATCTGTAATCACCACTTACTGTACATACTAACAAACAAGCTTCAGGGTTGGCACTGGAAGATGGCACCTTATCAGCAAATATAGAAAGGATACGGCAAATGTGCTCACACAGATATGGAAATGCAGCACCGCCGGCCATAGAAATATAAATGAACAAACACATAAAAAAACAGGCTGACTCTATCCATTGCCGTCCCCTTCCTATCTGCTTAGTAGGCAGTCCTTTACAAGGACAGAGAAGACAGAGAAGAATCTGTTCTATCTTCACATCGTAGAGAGTGAACAGGTGGGAGGAATAAGAGAGAGCAAGAAGAGAGAGAGAAGAAAGAGTGAGCGCTGCAGGAAAGGCACTGACAGCTCGCCGTTCGAAAATAGCCTGAATAGCGTGGCTCCAAAATAATTCCCTTTTTCTCCCTGATCCTAATTTCATCCACAGTGGCTGAATTATTCATTTTAGACCAATGACATGCAGGGAAGAGGACAAAGAGTCATTGCTCTATTTTGACTCACATAATAAATTCATGACTCAATGTTTAAAAGGAAGGAGAAGTAGACAGAGGAGAGGAGAGAAAGAGGAAACAGTTGAGGGCTCAAATCAAGTTGTGAAGGTCAGACAGTGTGAAACAAGGATGAAACAGGAAGAAGCAGAGGGAGGGCAGAAGCTTGAGAAGTAAAGGCTCTCAAATGTGAAAGGATGTGGAAGGTTTGGAGCTAAATATGCTGTAGATTCAGCTGACACAGCATATTCAATTGAAAGAAACCAAAAAGGAGAGAGAGAGTGAGTCAAATGCTAAAGTTTATGAATGTTTTACTGACCCAAATATAAGAATGGGGTTAATCAGTCAAACAGGTAAGAATCACCACTGTCACACACGTCAT
The DNA here is from genome assembly GCA_032362345.1 of Sandelia bainsii. Classification (NCBI taxonomy): domain Eukaryota; kingdom Metazoa; phylum Chordata; class Actinopteri; order Anabantiformes; family Anabantidae; genus Sandelia; species Sandelia bainsii. The sequence goes on from JAUMHL010000010.1 coordinate 9,030,025, forward strand.
GATGAGGCGCACGAAAAGATGAAAACAGCTAGAGAAAATAATTTCAATTGCTACAAGAGCCTGACAGGAGAGTGTTCAAGTATTGGGATTATTGCATCTAATGGGAGGAAAAAGTAAGAAAGAGGACTATCTTCTCCCAGGAGCAATAGAATCTCAGGGAAACTTTCCCTATAAGACTCATCCGATAAAGTGTTTATGATCCTCAAAACGTCTTACCTCAAAAACAGCTATTGGAAAAAGCTGGGTCATGTTATAATTGGGGCGACGCAGTTGTTTGCAGAAAACAAGGTAGCAGAAAGTCTACAGAGGGAGAGACAAGACAACTAAAAAGAAGAGAAGCAACTTGCCACAGGCTTTTGTTCTCTAAACAAGCAACACTCACTTTAACAAGTTGCTGAAACAAACTGAGTCAGGGGACACACAGCATCACGCAGTCAGTCACGCTAGACCCTGAGCTAATGATCCACTTCTGTTTATCTCTCCTTCATACTGTAAATTTAAGTGTGCACATGCATGAACACTGTCACTGCCCTCCATTTTTCAAACGCTAAAAAATACCCTGAATGCCTTGCTAAAGGGGATAAAATCTTGGCCCAGTTTAAAACAGGTGAAAAACACAGAGGTCAACATGCAATGAAGCACATGATTTGAGACAGTTTTGTCTTATAAACAAGAGGAGATGCCAAACAAAGAATGATTTCATTTTAAAGAGGTGGCTAACCTTTAGCTCTACGAGAGCTTGAACAGAGTCTGTGTACGTTTACACAGTAACTCAGTTATTGGCATCTTTATGTGACACATATAAAGGACACAGCGACACATATGTGCTGGCATCCCCAAGTGACTTCCACATGCCTCCAGTGCTGCAGGAAGGGTGACGCACATGTGTGCCTGTGTGAATGAGTGTCTGTGTGTGTGGGTGTGGGTGTGTGTGTGTGTAGATACACGCATACCAATGGTGAGCAGTCCCCAGGCTCCTGCAAGCCTGTTTGTGTAGCAGTGAGGCAGAAGTAATGTCTGAAGCTGTGCTCCCTCAGAGCGAAATGTATGTGTGCGCATGTGTATGAGTGTGTGCAGAATATGGTCATTACATTATATGGTCATTACAGAGGACGTCACAAAAAATCTTCCCATTTACAGTCACCTAAACCAAAGAATAAAAAAATAATAAAAAATGATCAGTATTTATAAATGACAAATTGAAATTAATGTTTCCTAATTCTTTCTGTAAGGAAATACAAACAATAATGATACTAGAACTGCGCACATATTTCCCATTTCAGCAGTTGACTGAAATTTAAGAGCAGGTGTTCGTAGTACGATACATAAGTCTCCAGCCCTGTCCGCCCCCTGCCTATTACTGATGATAGAAAAACATTTTGTTTATCTTTTCAACAAACATAGATCATATTCGTTATATATAATTAGTGATTTAACCCTAATGTCATGTTCAGATCTGCGAGACCTGTTCTCTGAGTTAGAAAGCTTATCTTCTGTGAGGAACCCTTTATATTTATATTTACACACACACACACACACACTCGTTGTGTTGTGGTGAAGTATTCACTGGCAAGTAACTTTTAGATCTCTTATATTCCAAGCGTGTTTACTCTCTGTGGCTTGCGAGAGACTGTACAACACTGTTTGTCATAGTAAACTGCGTAAGGAACACTACAGATAATCAGAGTTACCTGTGTGGGTCCTCACTTTTAATCAGTAAGGCGGGAGGCATGGCAAAAAGATTTAGGACAACATACAGGCAGGTCCAGAGGGAGTGTAAACTTTAGAAGATGAGGAGTATTCTAGACGCAGACACATCATACAGATGTGTCAACTGCATCAAATACAATGCAACACAGAGAGAGTCAGATTCTGTCCCTCATGTAGACCTGACCTGTGTCTGTGGGGTGCAGTCACAGGTTTACAAATCAAGTGTCTGTATGCCAATATGTACTATCCAGCAGAGGTGGTAAGTAACTATGTATATTTACTCAAGTACTCTATTTAAGTACAGTTTTGAGGTTTTTGTGCTTAACTGCAGTATTTCCATTTGATGTTACTTTTACATTTACTATGCTATTACAAATTAGAAGAAACTATTGTATTTTTACTCCACTACATTCATTTTAACATAGTTAGTTATTAGTTATTTTTTCAGGGTTAGATTCTTATAAAAATCGCTCCATATTAATAAAATGTTGATGCATCATTTATGGATTAATCCCGTGTCACTATATAAAGTGATTAAAATCAACCCCACATTTACCCACTGCTGTTTTTGTTCCACAAGTCTGTAGGTAACAACACATTTTAGTCACAATTTCACCTTTGAGAGTTTGTCAAACAAATCTGGACCAGATTTCTACATTGATGTTATGACGTTATCATGTCAGCACTTGAGTATTGAGTTTCTGTACTTATATACACCTTTGCTGTCCACTATGTTTTTCCATTTTCTGTCCACTGAAGACATAAACAAAAAATTCGGTAGCAATGAAAACATTTCTATCATTTCTTCAAAATCAAGATACTTCATTGAACTGTGTCTTGATTAAAGTTGTTTTACATTTTCTTACAAAAGACAAATGGAACTTTAATTGATAATGTAACCTCGGAGAAGTAAATGGTAAATTTAAAACCAAACATGTTGTCTAAATACTGTAGCTTGTCATTGAGATAATTCAACATACATGCATGTTTAGTGTTTCATGTACATTTTTGTAGGCATCAAAATGAAGCTAGCAAGCCGGGTTAACAAGGTTCTAATACAAAATGTGCAAGACAGTAACATAACTTACAAAGGTTGTTCATTTACGTTACTGCATTATTCACTATTTGCTGAGTTACTGTCATTGCTGTGTTTATTACTGCACTTATTAAGCTATGCAAAGGACTGTCGTCTAGCTAGCATAGCTATCGCTTTTTCATGGATCCACATGTGGTGATAGAAACTAACGAGAATATCAAAACTGACGTCACATTACATAAAGGACTCTGGTGACAGAGTAATGTACGGTGTGCTCAGATCAAACTGTCTGTCTAAAACAAAAATAACATGCTCTCCCTGGAGAACATTAATGTAGAGAATGTTTAAATTAAAAGTAAAGTTATATGTATTGTCTGTTTTCAGCTCAACTTTAATAAAAAATAAACATTTTCACATTGATGTAAAATGGGCTTTAAACTACATTTCAGCTCAAACACAAAAACAAGTCTTTCCTGACCACTTTTTCTCTCAGTATTTCATAGAAGATATCACAGTTTAATTTCCACAGGGAAGAGTGAACAGTGTTCAAGAAATAACACTTGAATCATTAAAGTCCCGTTTGCAGGACTGAAGCACAATACTCCATCACAACCATCAGCCGAGCCCTGCTCTCCACATCGCAGGAAAACGTGATTTGTATTGTGCCAGAACAAACTGAGGGATCAGAGGAGAAATCAATAGCAATACAGCATTCATTAACAGAGTCCTTACGGATCAGAAAGCAGTTCATCTACTGAGACTCACAGATGAAAGAGTGAATGAGAATGATGGCGAGAAAGAAAAGAGAGAGGAGATGAGAAAAGTGAAGCGTAGAAGTGAAACTGATTAACCTTATGTGTGTAAAGAGCATGCTCTACACACACAGTCACACACAGTCACACTTTGACACTGTTCTTGCCTAGGAGTCATGCAGTTAAAGTTAATGAATATCACCCCCCGTGCCCAAAAGGTCTGCTCTACAGATGGCATAGATGTTAATACACACACATACTGTACATGCACACACATTTACAACACTACAAGACCGTCACTAAACAGCAGTTGTGAGAGTACTGTACATCTAAATTTCAGCCTATAATAGTTCATCAATTCAATTCAAGCCAAAGTAGCATTAAAATACCTTTATCACACATACACACACACCTACTTTTTCTGTCTCTCACACACACAAATGACAAAGAGAAAAAGTAAGGTGAAGAAAGTGGAGCTCCTGCATCCTGTGTGTGGTCATTAACTGAGCTGCATTATTAAAATGTAAGGTGATACTATTTAACCTGCATTAACATTAAATTAAAAACAGCAGACATGGGAAACTTTCACCCCCCCACCCACACACACACACACTTGCATACAGTAAATGGTAATGTCATTGACCTGCAACTTCATTGGAGGGATACACAAGTGAGCAGAGCCACAAACTTCATGACCCACATCAACATTTAATGAAGTCTGAGGAACATGAGTCCTTGTAATGAGACACACACACACACACATGTGAGCTCATTAACACACTTTCACCTTTTCTATTGACATTTGCATCCTCACTCATAATTATGGATAATATAAAGAAAATCACAGATTAAATCAATATTAAAAGTCAGAAGGTTCTTTCTCATACTAAGCTTTTAATTTAGGTCACATTTTCAGGTAGGAAGGGACATTTATCTGCTGAATTCTGCTTTTTTAGAGCCTTCAACCAAATTAGTCAATGTCTACAATCGCTGCACCAAAACATTGACTGCCAAAAGGTTGGTAAATAATCCAAGATGCATCAACGAGTTACGATCTCCCCTCTGTTTACATCCACATGACTGTTAACACCCAACGGTTCCATGTGTACTGTAGGTAACATGATGACACCTGTTGAGACAGTCACAAAGTGTGATTAAAAGCCTCACAAAACTCAGCTGGAGCTATAAATTCAGATGAATTTGTCACACATACTGTTCCCAAGGTCAAGAATGAACCTTCTTACTCGCGGAAACCTTGCTCACCTTTCACCAGTTTTAAAGAAAACTGTTTCTTAAGCAAATCAGGACAATCTTAGCATATTTTTCAGACTTTGATCAGAATGTACAGATGTATACTAGATACACAAAGTTGTCAAATATCAGTAAATTACTAGTTAGGTGTGATACATGACAGGGCTCATTGGTCTGAAAACAGCTTGTCTTGCCACATTTTTTATGTCTAGATAGTATAGTAGTGATTATAATCACGAGTTGCTGCTTGAATACCATCTTAACTACATTTACTGACTGAACTGAGATTCGCAGCTGACAACAACAAACTAGCAGCTTGAAGGTCATTAAAGTTGTCCATTGTAAGAACTAGTGTATTTTTACGACTTATTTTACTCTGCTTTGTAAAGCCAGTCTGACACAAATAGCTGTTGGCAAAGTGTAACATTAACTGAAGTCTTTAACAAGAAACCTTATTAAAAAGGCGTCGAGTGAGGTGTCAAAGGCGCAAGAGGTGTTCTTCTGAATTAGGCAAAACCACAGTGTAAGTGTAAACAATCAAATTAAAGTTAATAAAAGAAATACAGTATTGATTTTGACAAAGAGTAAGTAAAATGAAATTCTTTTGCTGACTTTTAAACAAATCTGTATCTTGAGTACTCGCTGATCAGAGCGATGCTGAACTCTTTCACAAGAAAATGGGATGTCTCATAGGGTAAGATTTTTGTAATTTGAAAGGAAAGATTCAATCATCACTAAATTAAATTTGAGAGTTTATTTTAAAGAGATTAGAAATAGCTCGAGGGATGGTTGTGTCAGACTGAATAATGAAGCAAAGCTAAATAGTAATTCATTATGAGTGTTAGGCGAGAGATACCAAGTGACCTTTAGACTTTCCTGGACACATACAACTGAGAGAAAAATGAAGGAGATGCACAGACAGACAGAAACCAGGTCTATGAGCGGAGGAATAAACAACAGAATCTGAAGACCTGGGGTCACTGCTGAGAAAATGCAGCTGGGAAACTGAATTAAAGTAGGCAAAATGGAAAATGAAAGGGCAGAATGTGGAAAACAGGGTAAGTGTGAGAGAGAATAATTTATTGTGAGGTAGGAAGTGAAAGAAAGAGGCGCAGCGAGAGGAAGAAGGTCAGGAGGTCATAATAGAGCGGTGAAGGATACTGAGACTGCAGAGGAGTTGTAGCTTTCACAAGCTGGTTATTTGCCCTGAGATAGAAGTGCACTTGTTCATTATTGACTGGGCTTATGGCCTTTATTTTACACATACATGTGACCAGCACCTTAAAAGCCTAATAATGTTCGAGGACACACACATTCATGCACACTCAGCTATAATATTACAAACTCATTTGTGCTGTTGTGCTGAATGATAGTGGAAGCAAGACGATTAAATTCATTTTTTCCTCTCTGATGCAACACTGTACACTCCTCACTTTAATAAAGTCCATTCTACTGTGTGTATGTGTTTGTATCAGGGTTGCTGTAGGTGTTGTGGATGTGTGTGGTTGACCTTGTCCATGAATGCAACACAGTCACTATTCAACAATCTAATAGCAGCAATCCTCCAAGCAGGACCTCCTTCAGACCTGTGGTGCCTTTCTCAAGGTCAACCATCCTCCTCATACACATACACTTGCGCACAAACACATCTTAGCTCACACCGAGATAAAAAAAGAACACCCACGTACGCCCGGTCACCTTCATAATCAAACTCTCTCACTGTACACACAGTCCACAATAGCGTATTTTCTCGACACGTCTTCTCAGAAACATCATGTTTACTTCTCCACTGAGAGTTTTAAGTCATAAAGGGAAAATCTGGTTCTGAACAGCTGGTGTCTTATTAACATAGCTTTGGTCATCGTTCCTACCGGTTATAACAAGATTCATTTCTGAAATCTGGGAACATTGTGTGATTGCTAAAAACAAGTAAGATGCTTGTTTAGGTTTTAACCCAGGTTAGCCAAAAGTATCTGAAAAAAGACAACAAAGGTAAACAGTAAAATTATTACCCAAACAATGCATCGTAAACGTCCATAACCATTTAATGACCATTGTGTCATTTAATCACTCACATATTCCATACACCATCCGAGCTATGCACAAATACGGCTGGAAATGTATTTATCTGTATGAGAAAACCTCAATTAAACTTAAATGAATCGATTTTTAATGGCAATTTGGTGGCAAATGATTCATTAAACAGTTCCCACATCCAGCAGAAATGAAGCAAATTTTGTATTTGGAGTCATTTTTCTGACCACCTGTAGGCCCAATATTGACTTAGCTTCCAGTTTTGCTCTGTTCTACAACGAAATATCAGACTAGTTCGACATAATAAAAAGTAAAAGATCATCAATGTGAGTGTAAAATTGGTTCAGCCATAGCTTTTATCTGCAAACAATGTTGTTTAAACTGTTCGCTTGTTTGAAGCCTATGTCATTGTCACATCAGTGTCTCTTGATCTGGCAAAACCAGAAGAAAAAAAACTACTTAACCAGAGTTTTTCTTTAAGGGGATGCAGGAGAAGGCTTTTATAAATAAATCAAACACCCTCTGCTTCCAGAGCATATCTCTATCTCTGATGTTCTGTCCCTTTCTTCACCTTCTTTCCTCAAGGGGGGCTGAAAACTTCCACTTTGCTGCCATGTCCACTCACCGGAGAAAGACATCAGCAATCAGCACCTGTCAACACTGAGTCCAAACATTTTCACCCACGGCCTTCCATTTTTCTGTCTCCCACTGAACTATTTCTCTCCTGTCTTTTCCTTTCATTCGGCACCTTTTCCATTATTATCTGAACCTTCCTTTATTTAACTTTATCTCTCTTGTCCCATGTTGCTCTTTCTCTTCATTATGCCTTCTTTGTCACTCTTCTCCTTAGTGATCGTGCAGTGTCTTATTTCCAGTATCAGTGCTCATCTGGCTTTTCACACTATTTTACAGGCTGGACAGCAGAAAGGGCAGTGGTGCTTTGGGTAGCTGTCACAAAAATGTATATGTGTTTCTGTAGACGTTTCACTGTCAGAGTAAAGGTTATAAGGAGGGATCAATGCTTGAGAGGGTCAAAGAAAGAATATAGAAAAAAGGAAAAAGGTAGAGAGTAAAGAGTTTGAGTACACAGGAAAGAAAGGTTATGATTCAGGGGGTTTCAGCTCTCTGGCAAAGCCTTTCCACTCTCATATGCCAACAGCAAGTTTGCCCATATGCTGGAAGTGATCTGCCCGCCAGCTCTGTCTGGGATTTTTTTTTTTCCTCAGGAAGACAAGACTGTGAACAGCGATAAAGTTAGAAACCCAAACAAGTTAATGAGGAGCAGGAAATAATGAGCTGATTGCATGATTAGAGGCATAATTCTGCTGTACACTGAATCCCCCTAAAGCTATTTCATATCTACATATCTTCTCTTGATCTGAGAGAGCAGTAATAAACTGAAGTGCCTGGTGCTTTCAGGCTTCACTGGGGTCAGTCTTTGCTTTGCCTGGTGCAGACAACCACAAGAAAATGGCCATGAAATCACCACCTATCCTTCACTTTCTTTGATTGTTGAGAAGACAGACAGAAAACTAGCCAGCCATGCTGTCCAGAGGGGCAGAGTCAGGTAAAGGTAATTGCTTACCAAGAAAATGAAAGAGGAGATGGGATCAGAAGGAAACTGAGAGAGGTGACAGCCTATAATTGGAAAAGGAGAACGAAGGAAGATGGTGAGAAAAGAGGCAAAGAGAGAGAGGGGGGTCAGATGTGGAGATAGAGGGGCAGCTGACTAATGCACCTCATGCAAACCTGCTGTCAGAAGCCATGTGCACTCTGCCACAATGTGACATAACCCATGGCCACACATGTCATATTACCCCACATGGCATGGATAAATCAAGCTATACATGTCTCAGACAAGAGCAGACAAACAAGTCCTGACTCAGCCACTCAAGTTATCCTTTCAGAATTTTTACTGTGCACAGTTTATGAGTGATCGCTATGCGCAGAGCCAATAACTCGTGTAGAAAGTTAATGTAATGAGAAGAGTTACAGCCACAAAAACAAGTGTTGAGCTGAGTGTGAGATGTTCAATTTCAAAGTGTAACATGACAACATTTCCACCAGTAGAGGTTTATTTACAAGCATCACCCTGACAGCTTATGAAACCCATTATGAAATGCTTCGAGTGGTATACAATAACATAATAACAAGATGTAGATGGCAAGGAAAGCATTACCAGACACATACATCAAAACACACACATTACTGTATCTTTCTTCCTCGTCCTCCTTCCTTTGCTGCAAGTATCTCAGGGCAAATAGGGAGACTTGTCAGGGAGAGTAGACATCAACCCTGAAGATCTGCAAACATGCACTGTTGCGTTTCAAGCGTGTCTGTGCTCTATTGGTAAAAACACAGAAGCCATTGAGGACAAATGTGCATGCCTGTGTCTATGAGTATGTGTACTGTAAGTGTACATACCCAGGACCAAAGCACGGTCCTCGATGCCTCCTCATCTGTCCAGCTGTGAGCGTATGTGAATCTATTTTACTCTCCTCTTTGCCCACAAGTTGCCAACGACGCTCCACACGTGCCAGCCCTCCTCTACTCAGGTCCACCTCAGTCTGCTTCACCCTCAGACTCTGGCATCAGCAGCTGTACCAAACATGCCACTCATCCCCCTCTGCTCTCTCCTTCGCCCTCCCTCCGGCAGGCTAGTGTGTATACACTTCCCTTCACCCCTTGTTGGTTAATGTCCCGAGAATAAATGATCCAGGCATTCACAAAGAGATTTTTTTCTCCTTCAGACAGTCCTCCTCAGCGGGTCAGGGTGCTCTCCATCTCCCCCGGCATGGATGTGGGATTATGGAAGAGGAAAGGGAAGGAGTGTGCTGTTGCTGTAGCTGTTGCCTCTGCCTCCTTCAGTATGAGCACCTCTCTCACTTAGCATGCTTTTCATCTCTCTCTCTCTCTCTCTCTCTCTCTCTCTCGCTCTCTCTGCTCTCACTCTTTATCTCTCACTGCCTCCCCTCCCTCCCTGTTCTCAGTCACTGTCTATCTGCTGCTGCTCCGGCTGTTTGGATTCACAATTCAGTGTGCTGCCGGGCGTGCGGCTTAGGGAGTCTCTCGAAACAGTCAGGGATAGGGTAAAATGAAGAGACTGGCAGCAGACACATAAAAGGACAGAGCTAGGTACTGTATGTGATTTTCTGACAGACAAAATCCCTCAGTCAGTCAGTATTCCCTGTAAAGGTCATTATTTCCATCAGTTTTATAGGTATTTCTAAAAATCTCAAAAATGTTTCTAATCATATGGATAAAAACATGCCGTCCACTGCATAATAAAGAAGATATTTTAAATTGCACCCATTTCCTAATCCTTCAATGGCAAATGAATGTTTGATTTGTACCAAAAGCAGTTTCACATCAATTATATTTGTTCTGTTCAATATATATAGGAAGATTTCCTTATTTTGCTCTTAACGCATTTATATTTATTTCTACGTTGAATAAAGACATATGTAATTGTTGGCTGATTATAGGGATAAATTAGCAAATGAGTAAAAAAAATCTTTTTCATCATGCGGCTGAAGTGTTTTTTTTTCATCCAGAACATTAAAGTGTCTTTTATTTTAGATGTTGACAGAATTTCGTTTTCAAAGAAACAGATGCTTCGCTCTGTTTCACTGCACAGACGCAGAATACAGTTTAAGAAAATTCCATGCTAATCTAAAAACTACTTAAATTCAGCACATCCAATATCCAAGCCAATTCCATGGGAGTCTAATGGGAGATCGTTAAATTTATAGAAATGCACTGGAAAGCACAGATGCATGGACGCTAATATTCTGGGTCTTGTGACTAATCTTTCAGCAGCATCCTGAACCAAATGGCACCGAACTGTTCCTGATATAGCGCTGTAGCATTATAACATATAAAAGAGGGATTTAGGTTCCAAAAATTACTCTTTGGGAATGTCATTCTTCCAGTGGGTTTATTCTGTTTACTCATCTTCCCCATTTTGCCTGAAGCATGCAGGGAAAGCGAGGGAATGAGAGAGAGAAAATAGACATTTTTATTGTTTGGTCCTGTTGCCTTGTCAGGGTAAATCAGATCACAGGGTACTGAGGTTCACACATACACACACACACACACACACACACACTGAAACACACAGAGTAACACACTCTTCTACCCTGACTGACTGCCCCTGCGGTCAGTTAACAGCTCATTGCAGAATAGAAGAAGACTGGCCTGTGACCCAGAGGCCAGGGGTCGGGCATGTCATGATGCTTGGTGGAGGCCAAGTCCAGCAAACACCTACCACCCCAACCTCTGAACCAACCTCCCAAGTTGCTGCTAGAAGTATGAACTCGTGCAGACACTTATTTTATCAGCAGGTTTTGAGGTATTCACCTGTCTAATATTGCATAAGCATTCAAACAACACCCTGAAACTGAAGCAGCAGTTAATTTTTTTGTTTTTACAACAGATTTTTCTCGTGTGATATTTCAGAAGGCTTTTGGAGTGTACAGACTAGCTTCAGGCAGGTTGTTCCAACAGCTTAAACAAAACACCAGACTCAAGGCATTATCACTCCACTCAATTTCCATTCACTTATTTTCATTTATGTGATCGTAAAATGATCGTAAACCTTGTTTCTCGGGAGCAGGGGCTCAGATTTAAGAAGACACATCTACCAGTATGGAATTTAAACTTTTTTCCAATAGTCCAGTTACAAATAATAAATACATGCATACCGTTATTTTCCTGGTAGACAATGTAAACATACTGTGTTTTACTTTCACAACTCTTAAAGGAATGGTTCAGGATTTTTGAAGATGGTCTTTTGGGTGCTTCTACTGTGTGTATGTCACAGTAGGTCTTGACACAACAACTGTTCTTTTAGCTTCATGAGCTGTATCTGCATGTGCTGACTCATACAGTATGAAGCCTCAACAGCCCTGCTAAGCTAAAAAGAGTCAGTATCTTTTGGAAGTTACAGTATAATTATCTCAATTAAATATAACATTCTTCCCTCAACAGAGGTAGAGGTCTTAGACACAGTTTGTCTTTTCAATTTCATCCCATCTCCTACACTAGGCATGCCACACCCAACAACCAATTTTGTGAGTATGAGGGTGAGGTGCTTTATCCGGTCAGGTGAGAAAGAAAACCATCGTGGAAGATATAATTGGGGTTCCCCAAATATTCTCAGATGAAGCTACTTGGATGAGGAGTGAAACACTTTGAATTAACAAGAAGGAAATCCAGTTGCCATTACTCAAATTACTCAACTCAAATATTGAAAAATTTTAAATTTTCCTTTGATTCTGGCTTATAGCTTTTTATAATCTAAGGTGACTACAGCGATCATAGTGTTAATAGCATGTTGTGCTGACAAAACTGATTACAACCAATTACTTGCTTGTACCTTACAATACTGAATTATTACAACTGTTTTTATATTGAGTTGAGGCATCATTAATAGTAAAAATGGCTAAAACCTCAGAGGGTTAATTAATATTGAGAGGGGACCTTTGGTTAGTTTGAGCCCCTAGAGTTCCCCCTCTCTGCACATGCCTGTTTATGAGTGAATGAGTGAGCTAAAAGTGATGTCCTGACCAGTTTGGTGCAAGTTACTCCAAAAATGTATTCAATTACTCATTGGAAATTGTTTACATATACTACTTTACTGCTACATTACTCAGCTTTAAATTTCCAGCTTATCTAGGCTGAAGGTACAGATTTACATAGCACGTGCTCAGAATTTAGTACTGTAGGAATATAAAATGAGATATTGTGGTTTAACAAGCACGCAGCCTATGCACCTCATTAATTATCTACAGATCGCTTAACACTTGATTACATGTGCAGTACTTCACAGTGAAGAAGCAGGTTCACACATCCTGAACAAAACTATCTGATGTCTGACCGGAAACCAGTAGTTAACTCTATCATGTTAGCTAAGAAGACACAATGAAAATAAATTAGATGTAAATAAACCAACATTGGTTTTATCGGAAAGCATATTCACAGTCTTTTGTCAGAGGTTAGCTGTCTGTGCGTGCCTCCAGCTACTGTCCCAAACTAACACATTCAGCATCTAATCATTCTAAGACAACAAACAAGCCAACCTCCAAAAGTGGGTCAGCTTGTTTGAAGTCAGGGAACATTAACTGTACTGAATTTGAAGTTGTAATTCTTTGCAATCCAACAGCTCAACATGTGGTCCAACACTGTGCCAGACCAATCAAAGAGTAGGAGGCATTTTTATACAATAATGAGCCAATATTTGAGAGAACATCATTTTTAGGAGTCTGTGTTGCTGAGACATATAACCAGATGTTTTATCTTTTGGATAAATCCCCTGCAGTGGAATTGAATTAGGGTGCTTTAAATGTGTGATGCATATCTAGCAGACTTACCTGTGATTGCCCATGCCTCTTTTTGAGGAATGCACATCTATTTTAAGTTAGGTGTAATTAGGAACGTGTATTTAGGAAGTTAGGTGTAATTTTTGTGTGCTGCTGAAGCGATAAACAGATGACACTCCTGAACCTCTAACATGATGTGATGCAACATTTCTTATTTGAGTCATACTTTCTTGTTCCTGCTATATTTGGACTGCTATGCCATCTGATTGAAACATCAGAAGAGCAGGTGTTCTTTTTACACTGTTTCATGAACAATCTTTGCATTGTAAAAATTATTATTAAATGGAGTGCCACATATTAAGCAAAAATATATTAGCAAATCCTGCAGGCAAGCTACATTTGATAATTTTAAAATCTACATGAATTTAGTCAGACTATTACTTTTGTTTATTCAAAATTGTTCTGGATCAGGCAGGGAGCTGACTGCATAAATCGCACATTTCTGTAACCACACTTTCTGCTCCAAGGTCATGAAATAATTTCTGTCGTTCAGCTCCACTGACAATTCTGTTATTTGTTTCATGGCTCTACCTTGAACATCAGCAAAAATGTCCTTGTGGTTGTACCATGAGTGCATACAGATGTGTTCACACTGGGATGCTATACCTACATTGATATGAATATAAATATTTGGGATAGTACCATGGAAATAATATATGTAAGAATTTGACACCAGTGGCAGCAAAGTGAAAGTCTCCTAGTCGAAGCTCAAAGCAGTTTTTGAGGGACTTTCACTTGCCCTGACATTTAGGACAGAATACAAAGACATTTGAGTTGTGCCTGTATGTCAGATAAAATACATCAGATGATTTGGATGGAATACAGCATGAGCTAACTGGTACAAATTTTACATATTTAAGAGGGCTGAGTTGAAAATCCAATTTATTCATCACATACAGTAACACAATGATAAACTGAGCAACTGAGTCTATTTTTCATTATCTTCAGATCTAACAGGGTTTTATTTCACGTGTCACCTTTATACTTCATTACCTCAAGATATGCTAATGAATTCCATAAGAGCAATTCCCCAGCAAATAAATGGGAAATTTGATTTTAACATTCATGACATATTGTTGCCTTTTTTTGTATTAGCCTACACTTTCCCCTAGTCATGAAACTGATCACAGCCTTGTCCATTACTGTTATGTTTGGCAGCTTCTCTTCATTTCAGCCGGTTCAAAAGGCAGACAGTCGAGAGCCAAGTGGAATGACTGTGGTGACACTATTAAGTATCACACACTTCTCATATGACCTGAGCTATTTCTCATCAAGTAACCCCTTGTTGGGGCATCACAGTCTGAAAGTCCAAAAGATACAGCTGTTATACAATTTAATGCTGATTCTGATTTAAAGTATGGATACAGATTTTTCAAGTCATTAAAGAACTATTAGCTGCTGTAATCCTGTTTATACTGGTCATGGCAATAAGGACAAATTCCAGAGGCCTGATTCAGTGTAAGAATGTATACCATACAAAATTCAGCTTAGGTTGAGTCCAGCTTTGCCAAACCATGTTTTTCTTTTTTATAGGACATTGTCGTAAATGAGTTGCATCTGAGTACTAGAAAGATGTTGGTAGATAATCCTGAATTACTTTACTTACACTGCTGTCATCTTCTCCTGCTGTTATGTCTTGACAGTAGAAGACTAGTGTCACAGAAATCACTGGATAACACATATGTTGGATTTTTCCATAATTTATCATTATCACATGAATACTTTTCACTAATGACAATTTTACCAATTATGAAGCTAATCGCAAACTAAACAGATCAGACTGAAGATCAGATTGAATATTTTTTGGGGTTTCCAATATGTAATAAATATATATCAAATTACAAACAATAACAAATCCTTAAACTTATATAACAAACAAATCTGTAAGTACATTAGGAAAGGAGAACTAAGTAACAAAGTAGAGAGGGGGGGAATTAATTAATTAATTAATTAATTAATAAAAGAAAAAAGAGAAGAAGCTTATATAAATATAAATATAAATACACACTACATAAATACTGCATAGGGAATAAGTATTTAAGTTCCATTCTTTATATACATTAAGAATTGAGACCAAACTTCATAAAACATCCCTTGGTTGTCCTTGCAATTAAGGATTCAAAAGAAGCACTAACTGTCATTAATTTTGACCACTCAGCCAAACCAGGCTTTGTCTGTCTCTTCCAGTGTCAGAGAATAATCCTTGCAAAAAAACCTTCCATGTGAGTCCAAGTTTTTTTTGGGGTTATACCTGGTGGTAGGAGAGAAATTTCTTCTGATAAGCACAGGTGGGGAGATGCTGACCGTGGTTCCTGCAATCTTCAATCTGAAATAACTTTGGATTTCTTTTTTCCAAAAAGAAGAAACAAAAGAACAGTCCCACATTATAATAATTTATTCTCATTTTCATTTAAAACAAGTTCTGAACTCTTTATGCAGCTCCTGATTTGTAAATAAAATGCCCTCTGGTTCCTTAATCCAAAGGTGACTCAATTTCGCCACCCTACCAAGTCCACAGCTGTATTCAAGATTCAAGATTCAAAGATTCAAAACACTTTATTAATCCCAGAGGGAAATTATATAAAGAGATGTGTGACTCTGACACACATCTCAAATCGGAAAATGTATTTTAAGACAATTGTGCTTAGAATTAAAGTTGACTAATCTATAAAATTTAATAACAAACCAGAAATAAAATCACAGAACAAAAGCTTAAAATAAAATAATCAAGACAAAGCAGCAGTGTCTTTAACAAAATGACTGTACAAAGTCTGCAGATTAAAAAAAGAAATCTCAATCCCACATTAGCCCCATGCTGTTTCACCTGAGGTTATCACTAAAAGATGGCGTGTTACCATGCATTGTCTTACGTGTTAGCATACCTGCCAGCCTACGAGGAGGGAATATTAAAAGTATTAATATTAAAAACAACAGATTAGCAACATACCTCACCAGAGAGCTAAACACAAACAGCAGCTGGAAGATGGAGATCAGTGCTTCGCTTAGAGGTATTTATTTCCTAAATAAGCCTGCCAGGAAATTGATAAGGTTGCACGTAGTTCTGTGGGCGTAGCTAATGACAGGTTACACTTGGTAGTGTAATTTGTTAATGTTTATTCTGGGCTTCTTACCATTCCACAAGAAGTCTCTGGGTAACTGATTAAGAAGGAAGGAAAGCTGACTGGCACCAGCTACTACTATGCTTATCTTTCCAAAAAAAAAATTCTTCTTAAAAAATGGTAAAATATTAATTTGGATTATGCTGGTAAAACTCTGCACAAATGTATTGCCCCATTAAGGACCTGATATGTGGCTTCCACCAGCTCGGTCCAGTCTATTTACTGTGTGGGATCATGTGTTGACTAAGATGAACACACTCATCTGAAGCTCATCTGAAGCCTCTGGGTCTTGACAACAGGGCATAATTGACCATTGCCCTGGCAAGCTTCACAGAAATGGAGGACCTTGAATCCAGTGGTTAGGGCATACAGGGAGCATCCTTCCCCACATCATCTGCTGGATTGTTGGCTGAGCCAACATATCACCAGTCCAATAGGCGTATTAGCTTGTTGGATTCGAACCAGGACAAGAATGTAGTTGAATCAGTCCACATGTATATGTTTCTGAGGGGTAATTTGAGTTCTTTATGCAGGAGGAAAGACAGTTGGACCCCTGTTAAAACTGCACAAAGTTCCAGTTATAGTATAGTTGACACTTAGGTGATTACCTCTTGAACAGAGCTGCCAGAGGTGCAAGATGAGTTTCAATTTAAACTGACAGTACAGTAGTATCATGTCGTATTGTATCGTATCATATGCTATCGCATTGCATCTTGTCGTGTCGTATCGTATTGTGTTATGTTGCATTTTCCTAATAAGTGCTGTTGCTGCTTTAAAAAGATAATCATTCAAGCAACAATAGATTTAATGTGAAGAAGGCACTTGTGGAATGATGGTGAAACTGACTTTGTAAAACAAAAATCCTGTACAACAAAGTTAGCACAGTTTACTTTACCACAGAACACTAAAAATATTAGTAATATAAGTTATTAGGTGATATGAGGTTCCTAAAAGAAGCATTACTTTTTCAAGTACAGAGGGAATTGGAAAATCATATTAAACTAGAATACCGCAAATCCTGCTGCCATACTGCCTCACTTCTCTTTTTATTGTACTCTACCTAAAATCGTTGCCTTTTACAGATCTAATGTGGTACATATTTTCATGCAACAACAGGATGACATGTTGTAATGTCAGCAGAATTTTCTTATCTTCAATTTAACACAAGTCACTTCAGGAGCTGAAAATGATACAATTGTGTAAAACATGTTAACCTACGCTAAGGTCAGATCAATTTAGATTATAAATTTAAATTTAGATTATAAGTTTAAATTTAGTGTTTAGTGTTATTTTTTGTGTTCATTGGTTTTTTCCTGAGAAAAGTTTGTTTTTGTGGGTCAGACAGAAACACTTTATTTGACAATAATATAATGTCTACCCTGTAGCTCAGCCTGTGGTCTCAGAAAGAGCAGCTTATTCACCACTCTCTCCGCTCTGAGCTGGTCATGACATGTCAGGTAATAATCTTTTTTTCAGTGCAGCCCCAACAAAATTGATTTACAAAAAAGAAAGAACATTTTATCCTCTTTTGTTCACCTTCCCCCTGTTTTCAGTTTTTCTTTTCTTGTCCAGTCACTTCTTCTTTTTGGCTCAGAGAGAAAAATCACTGACAACACATTCATTAGCAATGTTACTAGAGAAAAGAGGAATAGCACTTAGCTGTGATGCTAACTATGTTGGCAATGGAACATTGTTATCACTTCTTTGTGTGTGTGTGTGTGTGTGTGTGTGTGTGTGAACATGTGAGTGCTACTGAGAGTTTTATCAGTGGAAACAGACCTGGATGTGAGAAGGGTGGTGAGCAGAAGGAGGATGTGTAGGGGGGGCTGGAGGAGGGTAGAAAAGCAACAGTAAAATTGAAGGATAAGAAAAGAAATAGCTAGAGTGGAAGCAGGCAAAGATTAAGAAATGGACGATAGACACATGTAGGATATCAAAAAGGAATCGTGCCTTGTCAGAGAGAAGCCCACAAGATAAAAGACAAACAAGGAGGAGAGTGGGAGGGAAATGAGGAGCAAATATGGACGTGATCCGGGTGGAAAGTGGGAGCAGGGGACTGATTGGAAGAAGGGAGCAGAAGTTGGCTGAGAGAGAAGATGCCTAAAAGGTGATAAGGAAGACTGGGCAGGTGACAGGAGACAGGCTTCAGAAATGAGGGTTTTGATGGACTGATCTTCTATGCAGGATGCTCGAGGGTGAGCAGATGTACCCATCTCACACTTCTGGCGCTTTTCCAGAGTAATGATGTGGCTTCAGATTGGCCTTAGGGCTGTGTCTTGGCATATTAACACTCTCCTATCCAGTTGGTACAAACCAAAGTTTTTATTTTGAGTTGTGTTTCTGACCACCTGATGGATGCTCTGCTTTTAGCTCCATTTATGATGTCATACCAACCCCTGAGGGAAACAGCTGCTCTTCAGCTGTTAATTGTTTTCATGAGCTTATTGTTAACATTGCATTTGTTACTGAGCAAGTAGTGTACAATCAGTTTTAAGAGATTTTTTTGCTGAAAAAAAGCAGCCTCCTGCTACTGAAAATTACGCTGATGACTTACGCTGATTAAGCAAAAGTAAAGTTGCAGGCTGCAAAATTAAAACAGAAATATCTATCGTGCCAGAGTCTAGTGCTAATTCTCTGTAAATTTATCACTACAAGAAACCCATTTTATCAACTTAAAAAATATTGACTTAAAGGCAACTTTAAGTGAATTATGTTTATGATAGTGACAGGAATTGTCCCTCTGGTGCAGCAAAACAACATTACCTGCAGAATACTTGTACCTCACTCCCTCCAAAATAAAGTTTGAAATTTTACAGGTGTTTCCCCTGAAACCTATGAATCCATGCATCAAAAACATGAAGTCCCAGACATGCTTCTGTTTCCTTTTGGGCTGTGAGCAGAAAATGTTCTGGTCCAAACAACAAGTGTGGAAACACATGCACATGTATCCTATCGAAGTGATGAGTCCAAAAAACTGTAAGTGTGATCATGTCTCCCCCAGGACTCCCATAATCATCTGGTCACATTTAAATGCATCCTCTGTTACATTAGGAATACCATAATGGTTTGAGAACAAATTTGCTTTAGATGTCTGTTGTGAAGAAATAGTTTAATTCCACAGAATTGGAGTTCATCCATGTCTGACTTTGTAATAAAAACTATCACATCTTTCAGAAGTGTTTTACTACTGCAGGGAATTATGAATAAATACTTATTCAAAACATTATTGTGATAAAAAAAAAAGTAATAAAAGAGCTATAAATGAAGCTCTGTGAGTGCTTAAAATGTTATTTTAGTATTTTGGTTCATTATTTGTGCTACCTGTAATCATTACCTTCTCAGTAAGCATTTACTTGACACAACAAACTGTTTTGAAGCTAAAATTACCACTATGCCTCCGTCACAGAGTTGGCATCAGAATAAATCATATTATGGGGTATAAGGGTAACTCCAGGCACCCATATTTATACACATATACAGACTTTACTGTCATTAGACGTTATTAGAACATCATAAGCTGGCATCATAAAGTGAATTAAACATATGGCTTACTGTTATAACAGTTGCAGGCATGTTGGTGCATTCTCTCAATCTTTAGTGTTGTTGCTGTACCTAAGAACAGTGTCCTTCCACTCAGTTGATTTTCGTGTAAGTTCCTCTCAACTGCTAGCTGAACCAAATGGGACTTTCTTTTGTGGAGCATTGAGCAACCCAGCCCAAATGAAGAATTAAATTTTAATGAATTGTTTAATTTTCACATTTTGCTGTGGATGTGATACATGTTATGAGGATGCATAACATGCATTTCTGCCCAGACTCATATTCTTATCAGTTCATCCATTAGTGGATGTTTGTGCCCAATGCTGTGAAATTCCCTCAAGGCTGAGATACAATATAGCATTGATGAGATTGCGACAGATGTGAGGTAACAGTGAGCTTGACTTTTGACCGGCAAAATCTAATGAGTGCTAAATTTGAGAGATTCCCTCAAGGCATTACAGAGATACTGCTATCACGAGAACTGGACAAGCAGATGGATGGACAACCCAAAAGCAAAATGCATGGAGACATAATGAGTTTAGATTTTGTAGTCATCCAAGGAGATTTAGATCCTCTGCAAGCATATTTAATCTATAGTTGTTCAAAAAACAATTTCTTGTGTCCCTGTGCAAAAATGTATCTTTGCAGAAGCATGTCTTAGCTTTTACACATGGGCTACACAGAAGTAGGTTCACATGCAACTGCTTTAGGTGGGTCTCTCCTTTACCTACACAGGAACAGCTCTGTAGTACCAACCAACAGCCACAAGCACTAAAAATGTGGATGTAATTCTTCAGCATGGCACTGATACACAATATGTATGTGTCTCAGTGATGCCATCAGAAAGAAAAGGCCATTGCCAGCATTTTGCCCAACAAATACTCTGCAGCAATGCAGTGCCCTGAAGGTACTACAAACACACATTGCCTCGCTCATAAGGCACAGTGGGTAGCCAGAGACAGTGTCTGTGAAGTCTGGAAGAAAGTCACAACAAAAGCTTGGACATAAAAAGAAAGGTGAGGAGTGGGGAGATGAAAAGGAATGGCAAAATGTTTTTAAGACTGAGTGGGATGCAACTAAGGGAGAGAAGGTTACTGTGTGGTTTAGAGGAGATTGACAGAAAAGTAGTAAAAGAGATTAATCATAAAATAATCAAATCTAAAAGGGAAAGACAGAGTGTGTCACTGACAGAGATAGCTAGAGATATACTGTATGTGTGTGTGTCTGAAAATGGAAACAAACCTGCAAGATGGAGAGATGGAGTGAATGTGCAAATTAAGAGATATGGAGATATGACAGGAGAGACCTTGCAAAAATCAATACAGCTATGACTGCAGAGAGATAAAATGGATTGAAGACACAGGCAATTGGGGCACAGGAGGAGAGAGAATGGTGGCAATAAGGCTGAAAGAAGGGCATAGGATGCGGAGGGAAGGGGCAAGAGAGGGAATGAGAAAGTGATAAAGAGAGAGGTTGTGATGAATACAAGAGAGAGCAAGATGATGTGAGAGGAGCTGTTGTTTGTCCTCAGGCTGCTCTCTTCGAGGAAGGACAAGGATGTGGGGGTGGTTAGCAACATTTACTGACACAAACTGTGTGTGTGCATGTGTATGTGTGTGTATATGTGTGTTCGTTTTTCACAGCAACCAGCCACCAATAACATTATATAAGAATGATCAAGACTGAAGAAACCATGGCAACTGCAATCCAACAGCCACTAGCTTCACATAGAGAGAGCCCACAATATCAGGTGTGACAGTGAAGTTACAGATGTTAAATGTCTTTTCAAATATCAACAATCCATGCCTGATGTTATTTGTCTACCACGACAGGAGAGAAGATCTCGCAGCCTAACAGGGAAGAGATGTTTTTGTTATCGTGACACTGCAGAGCACGGGGCTCTTAGTCTTAAAATTCCTGAAGGGACAGCGATGGGAATGGCTTATGGGAGATGAGAGTATTTCAGGCCTTGAAACAGAGGCATGATAGACAGAAGATCAGGGCATCTGGGTCACTGTCCCAAAATGATTCCCTCCTTTCTAAAAACTCAGGCACGAGCCTCCAGCGACTGTCTGAATCCCCAGCTTAGGAGAGGATGAGGGGGATAAACGAGATAGCTCCAGAGAATGCCATTTCACTAGATATAGTTTAAAAGCTCATTTACATCTGTTTCACCCCCACACAGGGATAAACTGGGTCTTGCATGGCCTAAATACCAGGTACCACACCTGTCTTTACTTTTCGACTCAGGAACCACTGGGCTCCCGGGCCATCAAGCTTGATTACTGATCATTTGTTCTATTACTGAGTCTTTGCCATGAGCAGTCTCTACCAGCCACACAGCTACATGCTGGAACTAAGGATTTTACAAGTTACTACAGACACACATTGTTGTGATTTAAAGTACCTTTGTATTGGTATCTCTTGTGATTTATTTCCACACACAGTACTGTTGGCATTAAACAATATGAATACAGACCATTTCAGCTTAACTGTAAAGAAGTAACTGCAGCCATGATGTTGGCTCTGTGGAGCTGAACTTGCTTTAAGATAAAAGCTAATCTGAGCAGGCGAAAATGCTCACAATGACAATATAAACATGCTCACATTTAGTAGGCTTGTTGTGAAAGGTCAGAGGATCAGGAATGCAATTGAAATTATCCTGGGACATGAATGTTTGTATCAAATGTCTGATAAGAAATGTCATTTGACGTAACTTACAATTTGCTTAACATTTGCAAACCTTTGAATTTTCATATTATTATTGTATGTTTGGTTGTGTGCAGAGCCTTTAAGACATTCATTTTTCCTCTGAATTGTCTTGTATTCACACACATGAATACTGACGCATTTCATCAAAGATATGATGTCATATTTGCTTTTGCTGCTGCTTTCCTGCCTAATCATCCAAACAGCCTTTACAGAAAAGATCAAAGAGTGTGTGTCATTCCTCTGTGTCTGTGATTCCATTGTGTTCCTAAAACAGTAAGAGATTTTGGAGCTCTGTTAGCTTTAGACCAAAAAAGAAAGGTTTGGCTGCATTTTGATTTTCATGTTAAATCTAATGGTCAGGAGTTCTGCAGGGACAAGAGAGACCTCATGCTAACAGAAGGAAACAGCAGCTTGAAAATGGAGGCAGCTAGATAACCCACTGAGGCCTTTTATGAGATAATTAAAACGTGAATATCAAATCTAGACTCTCGCTTTAGGCCACTGCAGAGAGGAGATCAGCACAGATCTTTCTGATGTGTGTTTGGATTGTACACATATGGAGCAAAAGGAGACTTTGACATTTAAATTCACAAGGTTGAAATATGTAATATCTCACTCACTCCAAAAACACTGGTGGACTTGAACGCGTTGGCGGATTGGTGGCGGGGTTATGGCTAATTGCCTGCCTCTCACCATCACCTGCTGACATAATATTGTTGTTAAAATGTGGTGGGAATAAACAGAAGGCAGAAGGTATTCTCCCTGTGAAGCAACAATTTCGATTCAGAGCCAATAACACTGCACCTGTCACAGTTGCTCTTGCAATATTCCATCACATAGTTGCTCCAGACCAGCTGGGTTATAGACAAATTCTGGGTATTTAACTAAGCATTTTATTACAGTATGTTGTTTTTTGTGATTGGACTGCAGCACAATCAATGGTGCTGAGAATGTGTCACAGCATGTCATACAGTTTTGTGATAAATATCTATTTTGAATTGAGGAGTAATTTGTTAAAAGAGCATTAACTTTTCATCTAAACCCACCATCAGGTCAAAAATCCTTTGATTTATGGACGAATACCCACAAAACTAACATTTCCAGGTGTGTTTATTGCCAATTAGCCAGTATTAGCATGCTAGAGATTGTAAAGATTATACCTGCTTATTACCCATATGTTAGCATTGTCACTGTGAACGTCTGACTGCTGATGTTAGTGTTAAGCTCAAAGCCGTGTCTATTGTCCTAGATTGTATCCTTCACATGTTAGCATGAATTCCAGTCAGAGAGCTAGCCATCAGTTTCTCCAAAACTTAATTAACCACGAAAAACCCATGGTGTCATTTAGAAACATTTACTGTTATCATGATGATATTTTCAGAATCCCTAGAGACTTATCTAGGTGAATTTAGGTGAAAAAATGTTTAGATTGTTGCAGGACGTCAGCAAGACTCCATCATTCTTTTCATTCAAAAACAGCGTCACAACTTGGGAAATGAGTTAATTAGCTTTTAAGGAAACCAATGGTTAACTCTGGGCTATCTAGTGCCTGATAGTCTCAGAGGTGATAGCATAGCTGCAGACTCTTTTAATAATATTTTTAACCTTATATTCAAATATTCTATAATATATATTGCTGCCTTTAGGGGTCACCACAGAAATAATCCTATAAAAAAAGTGAATAATCCAAATGGTTGTCTGACCTGTCCAGGTGTATCCAATGCCAGATTTTCCCAATGTCACATGGAATTGGCTCCAGCCCCCCCAACCCACAACCCTTAACAGGAAGAATTGGTTAAGATAATGGATGGATGGAAATAAATAATCCTAAAATCTAGCTGTTGCTGTCTGGTGGATACCAAGAGAGAGCTTACAGGTAAAGGTACCCAAATTCATAACACTTTACAATAAGAATACATTTATTAAATAGCACACTCTTTTACAATATGGGAAACTGTGCAGTGTGATAGGTTACTGTGCGGTTGCCCAGGTGTACACTCCACCTATTGCATCTGGTGCTGAATTGTATTTATGAATATCATCATACTGGGGAGGAGAATGGAGCCATTGTTGAGCAGCCCTCTCTGTTATAAGAGCTATTCTCATATTTTATACTTCACTTGATGAAAAGGTGCTGGCAAACGGACATAATCTTAGTTTTTTTTTCAGAGAGTTCAAACTTAATTTTCTATTCATAGAAAGGAACACATACTGTAAGGCACAATTGTTTATTTCATCATTACTTTCCATTCTCTTTTTCTCGCAATGTCTCCAATAGATGGAATTGGAGCTACAGATGGCTCCTTGAATATGCCAGGTAGAAATGAAATGAATAAAAGATGAATCAGTTATAGGAAGCAACAATAAAAACATATTTGAACATATGGAAGGAAGTGTGAGAATTACGTATTGTCACATGAGAAGCACAAACACAAAAACACAGTTATTGTGGTTATGCATCTCTTGCATTGTGTTAATGTGCAGTTTGTGTGTACAAAAGTTTGTGCATTGATCTTTGAAAATGGTTTATGACGCGGAAAGCCAGAGGACACAACACTGAATCATATTGTTTGCTTCTCATATTAGAGTATTTTTTTCATGTCCAAGACAATCCTTATACTATACCTAAGGTCGCTCTCCTCTTTCTGTTTTGTGGGGTTTTATTTTCTCTCAGCATCGATCTGATATGGACCAGAGATATGGAGAAGAGAGAAAGATAAGGAGAGAGAGAGGGAGACTTGTTGATTTTCTTTGGCTCTGTGAGTGTCCAACCATTATCTGCTTTTTAGAAGGTGTTGTTGTTCAGAGCAACCGGCTGGAGAGCCCAGTCTGCTGTGCCTAATCAGAATCAAGAGTGTGACGCCCTGATTAAAAACCCAATGAAAGGCTCCTCTCTCTCACTCACACACACACGCACAACTGTTTGCTGAGCCATGATGGTGAGAAGATAACTAATTCCTGCTCACATTCAAACCTTTTTCTTTGTTTCATTCACACGTTGTGGCTCCAGAGAACATGAAACACTTACAAGACACAACATTTCCAGGAAAAGCAGTTGATGTGTAACTAAATTAAAGGACTTCTGCGTGTAATTTGGCAGTAGTTATTGGGAAAACTGGTAAAGTGTTCAATTGGTACACTTACAGCAGGTCAGCTGATTCAAAACTATGAAATTTGTCTAAAAGCAAATATACAGATAAGTGAGAGTTTTTCAGATTAAATGACAAAATACAGACTTTTGTGTTACTGTCTGAAACGACTGATTGCATTGTTTTTCATGTGAGCATGGTCTCAATTCAGTATATATGTGGACTGTTTCTTTAATGTGTTGATAATAAACTGTTACTTTAGTCTAGATCAGAGTAGATTTCCATTGATCCAATAACAGCACATTTTTAACAATAGTAGACCATGAAGACTTCAAATAGTTACAAACACTGGAAGCTAGCTGCAGTAGAGCTGTTGAGCTAGGTATTTTTCCCTAAGATATGAAGTTGAAATAATTTAGGATTATGACAGCAGATACATTTTTGACTGAGCAACAACTACTGCAGGATATTGTGTGTGTGACTGCAATTTTAACTCATTACCATTCAGCAGATTAACAGATTAAATGACGTTAAGCCATTTAACTATTTAACTAGTTAACATATATGAAAAGTTATTTTTTCATGAATTGTTTTCCAGAAAAATGGCTATAATTTTTTATATATTAACTGATCCTGTCCTGCTGAAAAATGTTTGGAGCCACAAAGCCTCAGGATGTCATGTTATGTTCATGCAACTATATTGTAATAAAACTGAGAAAAGACCTCATTGACCTTATTAATTATTAATTCTGTACAATGTATTTGCAATATATAATTGCAAGGCTGTATAAGTAATAAAAAATCTCACTTGTCTCACTAGAAAACAGTGTACCACAATTACCCTCTGTGAACTATTCAAAGGTACATGAATCTACTGTATAATAAACTCTAATACCTCTAGGGGTCTGGTTTAGATGAATTACTAGCCATGGAGTTATTCAGTTGATCGCATAATTCTGTCAGGAGAGATATGTATTTATCTGTCTTTCCAGGAATTCTGCTATGGAATTACAGAGGTGTAAAAGAAAATTATACCAAAATGTGTTAATGCTTTGTAGAAAACAAAGGTTTCTAGCTGAGAGTGGATGTATTGGACAGTGTCCAGGTGTAAAGATTAAGTAATACTCAAACTCAGTAAGCCTTCACTGGATAAATAAAACTCTAACAAATGCCAACACACACACACATACTTGCAGCTGTGACTATAACTACATCTAGTAGCTTGTCAGGGAAGGACTGGGCTGTTATTAATCTTTAACCTTCATCACTCTGCTATCTGTCTTTGTTTAAGTATGCCTCCTATTCCACTAACCTTTCATTCTCTGCCGTCCTTCCACTTTTGTGGTGTCAACCCTGTAGTCATAAGCAGTGAGTGGTTATGTATGCATAAAAATAGAAGGGGACGAAAGACAGCATTTTCATTTATGTGCATGGCCCTCCATCCACCTGCTCTATTGTCCTAGCAGGCATAATGTAACCTGGACTCAAGCCCAAGCGTCCATGGTGGGATTATGTCTTCAATGCTCTTATCACACCTCAAAACCACATCCATCCACCCAAATTCTCTCTTTTAAAGCCTTCATCTAGAAATGCAGGGCTCAGCAGAGATATTCTTTTTCATCAACACATCAACAGCTTGAACTTCCACAACTAAATAAATTCAGACCTCAGCATATTTCCAAAATGCTACATTTAGAACTTCATAACTCTGGTGTCTGGAGTAGTTGGGAAATGAAAGACCATACATGCTTTAGTCTATTAAATTAACAACAAATTGTGAAGATTTTAAATTACAGTCTGACATTTTCAAGTTCCTATATTTGTGTTATTCAATACAAATACAAACTCTGCTTTATGGAACATTTTCTTGCCATTATAAAGAATAATGGATGACAGAAAAACAAGAATAATATAAATGTAGTTCTTTCTTGCATTTAAAAGGATTATACAAAACAGCACTTAAGGTAGCTGATCCTACAGAGTTCATGTTGCAGTGGGGTTTTTCTGTTAATTGTAGGGTTGATGGTTCTGTTGTTGTTTCAGTGTGTCAGTCCATGGCTTCTCCAGTCCTTTCTTGCTAATGTGTCCTTAAGTAAAACACTGAACCTAAAATTTGCTTTGGATAAAAGCATCTGTCTAATGTTTCCAGCATCCCTAGGACTTATGTCCATATGCATCCACGCCTCACAATTTGCATCCAATGTGTGCCCAATATGTTGCAGGGCAGAAAGCAACAGTATGGAGGTCAGGGTGGTGAATGGATCTGTATTCATGCTGGAAGCTGGCCAAAGTCAGGAGTGGGAGCTCATGGCTGTCAGTCAATACATGAACACATTTCTGGTCCACTGCTCCTTTTGCACTGAGGTTTCAAGCAAGTATCATAACATTGTAAGACTTCGATGTGGCTCACTCAAAGGCTAGCAAGCTTGCGATTCCTGCATTAGCTGAAACAGGTAACACAACTCTGTAGTGCTTGTCTTGTGCTTGCACAAGCTTGCATATTGTAGCTTGACGTATAGAGAAAAAAACATAACTATGGGTAATGTACAACAGATGGAAGATGAGCTCCTACATACCAACCCACTACCCTGACCACTACATATTTTTTCCCACCATGCTATATATCAATTTACTACGTCTTGTATTGTTACTGAACAATGGTACAGGTTGTAAATCCTGAGATTTTAAAATGGACATACCATAGTTTAATCAACATTGTTTCAAGCAGTTGTGAGGTTCTTTTTGCAAACTAATTTCCAAACTGTTGTTAAATTAGTGGAAATCAAAATTCCAAAAGAAAAAAAAGTCATCAGTTATTTTACAGTAGTGCATAGTTCAGCTTCAGCAGTTTATACAGCAGCTAAAAACAAGTACTATGCGCAAGGGTAGTCCTGCTGCCATGCATTAACTTGAAAAAACATGTGTTGAGCCTTTTCTGCTACAAACCCCACTTCCAGAAAAGCGAGGACTTTTTCTAAAAGGCAATAAAAACCAGAAGTTGTGATTTGTAAGTTCGCTTTACCTTTGCTTATTTGGTAAAAGTATAAAGAACCAATTTCGCTGACCAACTGAATTGTATTTTGTAAATGTTCAAGTAACACTGTAACAGGAAAGGCATCATGACTGGGTATAAAAGGAGCATCCACCAGACATTCAGTCTTTGCAAGCAAAGAGTCATTGCTCACCACTTTATGCCAAACTTTGTGAGAGAATTTTTTTTTGTGGAAAGTCAGTGGATATTTCAGCAGGACGATGCCAGGCCTCATTCTGCACCTGCTACAATAGCAAGGCTTTGTAGACATAGAGTGCATGTGCTTCACTGCCCTGCATGCAGTACAGATCTGCCCCTATTGAAAATGTATTGTGCATCATGAAGAGGAGAGTCAGATAATGGAAACCACAGACTGTTGAGCAGCTGAAGTCTTATATCAAGCAAAAATAGGCAAATATTCCACTTTCACAATTGCAACAATTACTATCCTCAATTCCCAAACCATTAAAAAGTGTAATTAAAAGAAAATGTAATGTAACACAGTGAAAAACATGCCTCTGTTGCAGGCACTGTAAATTTGCTTATATTTACAAAATACTATGAAGTTTTTCAGTGAAAATACTGACAAACAATTTTCCTTGTACTTCTGTCATACATATAAATGTCCATGTGAATTGACAAATCATAGGTTTTCATTTCTATTGCATCTTAGAAAAAGTTCAAATTTTTCTGAAATGGGGTACTGAATGCAACTAGGTTATGCTCTATCTAACATAGTCATATCGACACATTTCTCCTCTAATATAAGTAGAAACAAGTTTCCTTCATTAGCTCACTTCATTTTTCCTGCTGCCCCACTTCCTGTCCTTGTGCTGCCTTTCATCTCCCACAACATCCGATCTGCATGAGGAGAGGAAAGACACCACATTAATCACCACCGGTTTTACTTATGACACCACTGACAGTTTCTGAAACACACACAAACATTAAAGATACTGGACCTCACACACCCTTGAGCTCTCCGAGCCCTCGGAAAAGTGGTACAGTTTAAGCACCTGGGGCATCTCACAGGGTTTAAAGGAGGAAGGTTTCGAGCCAGGTATGAAGATGTCAGCGAAGGTCACGGAGAAATGGCATAAGTCTTGGAAAGGAAGAAAGTAGAAGATGGGGACTGGAACAGCAGAGGGAGAGATTAACCACCCTGAAAGAGGGAGGTCTAAATGAGAATATTTAAAGTGTGAAGTAAGGGAGGATTGACAAGTGAGTGGGTAGAAGTGAAGGAAAGACTGAGACTTTGATAGAAATATAGTATGAAATTGGTTTGGATTTGGAGAAACGATTGGTGAAGAGGCTAGAAAATCAAAGCACTGTGTAAAGAGGATAACAGAGAACCAAGGTGGGAGACTGATGAAGCTTTTGATTGTTACCTCTATTCACCTCAGATTGAAAAATATATCCTCTGTTATAGGCAAAAACACACCTACGTCTCTCTCTTTCTCTATAGCTTACACAGTCTTATACATATATGAAGTACAGTAGTATACTGATCATTGAGCCCCATGCGTCCATGCCACCACACTGTCTTTGTCTATCTCTGTCCTCACTTTGTAGCAGAAGTGAAATCGGGCTTGAAACATGGAAAGATTATTCCCGCACACTGCAGTTTATTACACCAGAGCCACGCTCTGCTGCAGATGCATTTAGTGAAGAGCTCAGGCAATACACTGTACAGGCCCTTCCAACCTGTCTCATTATTGCTTCCTCTTTGGTAATGGTTTTATATTAAGATTCTGGAGTAGAAGACTAATCCTACATGGTTGCAGCCCTCAGCCAAACAAATAGCCAGCAAGCCTACATAACATAACTTTCCATAAACAGAAACAAGTAGTAGCAGCTGGCACACTGTGCATCTAACTGCCCTGTGAACCCACTGATGCGATTTAATGCTGCATTATATGTTCTGTTATGTTCTGTAAATAGCCTGCTGCAGCAACACAGTATACAGCTATGGTATGTATGGGATACATAATAACATGTATGATGACATTTGTTGTTCATTCATAAAACTGTAAAGATCAAAAGATTTTATATTGTACTTTCCTGTATGTCTGGGCACTTAGCAGACATATATTCATAGAAGAATGGCCACGATTAAAGCAGCAGATACTTTTAATACCAAGTCTGTGTCAAGTCCAAAAAGTATTCTGTGATGCCCATAATGCAACTTGCAGTGCAGAATCGTCATTCATATTCTACACACCAGGTTTGTAACACATACTTTTATTATAAATTTGTAATTCAAGCACATGGGAAGAAACCCTGATCACATTATATCATTGGGGCTATTAGACTTGACAAAGCTCCTCCAGAGCTGCAGAAGGTAGCCTGTTTTCACAGGCTCTTTAGCACTAATGTCAATGACTAATAAATCGACTTTGACATTTAAAATTGGCTGAGTGTCCTTTTGTAAATGTGGTATTTACCATCAAGGTAACTTATGTATCTATGACAACGGAGAGGTTTTTATGGCATAGCATCAGCATAGGCATTGTTTTGTCGACCAGTGTCTTTGAGACTCCCATATCTTCTTCTGCAATGTGTGTGCACCAGTGTGTATTCGCATTCAAGTGTGTGTAATGTGCCACCAGACTATTACAACTGACAGAGACAAAAAGGTGTTATCCCTTCAGGTCCCTCAGTGTGTGTTTGTGTAGTCAGTGTATGTGTATGTGTGTATGTTCACAAGTGTGTTTGTGTGGAAGCAGCTATGTGTGCAATGATGCATGGCCCACTCTTCCTCTGTGCAGGACATCAGATAATAAGCCAATCACCAGGTCTCATGGAGAGGGGTGAGTGATGAGAGCTCTATCTCCCAGCAGAGAATGAGAGAGAGGGGGATAGATGATGTGCTCTGATGCAGGCTGGGCTGCTTTTTGCCTGGCATGACCACCTAACACCTGAGACCAGGGCCATGGCAGCACAGCAAGCCACAGCTGATACAGGCCTCATTGTTATAAAGAGCACATACACAGTGAATTATTGCCTCAGCTCAAGTGTTGGCAGAGAAAAAAAACTGTTTGTTTTTGTTTTAGAAAGTATTGCATCTGCAGAAAGGTTTATAGTTATCAACTCTGTTTACATCCACCGTGGGCACCAGTTATCTTGTGATATATTAACAAACTAACAAGCACTTGGTCAAGCATCATGACATTTCATGCATACAGAAAAGAAAACATTGATAAATGAGACTTAAGTTTGCATTAACTATCACACTCTTAACTGCATGAGAAAATAAATGGTAATCTTATTTTATTTTGGCATCTGGCGTGGGAGCTGAAATGGAAACAGCCTTATATAATTATAATAATTATGCCCATATTACAAGGCATACATTGATCACCCTCTTATCACTGGGTGTAGGTTCACATAAAGAAAACCACACAAAGAAAAGCCCAATCCAGCAGATGTTCCATCACACACACAGTATACAAACAACCTATTGCATGTAGCCCGGTATTGATCTTATATTGTTATATTTCACTGCTGTTCTATGTTGAAAAGGGCTGTACATCTGGTTCCCTATTAGGTTCCCAGCACTGCTGTAAAAGCCAAATTACAACTCCAGAGCATTAAAACAAAGGCATGAATAATCACCATAATTCTGAAATGGTATGCAATGACGTTACAGCGTCACAATCATGCAAATATCCCAGGGGGGATGAATCGAAGGATGCAGCAGCAAACCCTTCTCATCTGTGCAACCATTCACACATGCAAAAGAATATATTCAGCTCAGCAGGGACTGTAATGTGACTGGAAGCATCCCTTTTGCCTGAATGTTGAAAAATCACTTCAGGTTCCTGTGTTACAGGGAGAATTCTCATCAGTGCGTGTACAATTTGCACTCTCACACTCAACAAACAAGATATCTGACGTCAGGTGCCAGCAAACACTGAGTGGGCACAACAATCACATACGTATGTGAGTCTGCATGTGAAATCAGAGGGGTTTGTCTGAGTGCCTGCAGTGGTGAGATAAACAAAAAGCAAAGCTGGCCCATTTGTCAGTATGTGCCTGAAGGAGACCAGGAGCACATTTCAGTTCAATAATCGTATACTTAGTGCCATCTTTCCCTCCATAGTTCTTCTATCTCCTGCTTTTCTTCTGGCTGGCTCATTTCACAGCCCATAAATACAAACTGAGACTGGTGATAAAGCAGCAGGTACGAAAAAACATCCAGGGCACACACGAAAGCATCTTTCTGTTAGCTTGTCATACAATGAGCTCTGCTGCTTAATAACAAAATATATGACAGACCAGTAGTGCAGAATCACATTGCATTTTATTGTTTTTCATTAGGTTACCACAAAAAGAGCAATATCCTCTCCATACTGGCTGAGAACAGATTTTGGATTTTGTCAGTTCCATCGGAGTCACATTAACATGGGATTTCTTCTCTGCAAGTATAGACAGGAGGAATGAGTACAACAACAACTCATTCACTGGACTATTAAATGATAGTGTGACAACAATGTGACAATGTGAAAGGGTTGCAGTTATGAACCTAAAGTGAATCATGACCTGGTTCTGCAGCTCCCCTCAGACTGACTGAGCTTTATAGTGAGTTTCAGGTCATTATTTAACTATGGAAGTTCATTCTCACTGCTCTCATATCGCAAACAGTATATAGACTTAAGACTGTTAGGTGGTGAACATAGTGGATCATTTAGCAGATACATTTTTCTTCCAGGTGTTGGTGTGGAGCCCAAAAACAGAGCAAAAAGAGGGTGAATATTACGCTTACACTTGCCAGGTGCTAAAAATACAATTCAACACTTGTACCAGAGTGTTCAGAACACAGTGTCATTTGTCTATTTTAAACGACAGCTTTTCCTATTTTTGATGTACAGTGTTCATAGTACTTGGCTTTATGTTAAAGCGTAACTAATGCTATTTTTACAACTCTGGATAATATCTGGAGAATCAGGTCTGGACATTGTCTGGAGTTATTCTTTTACACATGTAGCACAGAACAGGAGATTGTCTGTGTCAGACACTTTCTCACTTGGGGAAATTGTCCATTTGGTCTTGATGGGGTGTGGTCCCTGGGTAGAGTGTGCACGGACCACAATGTCACACTAATAAAAGTATATTTTGAAAATCATTGTTTTGTTTGCATCACATGGAGGCATCTATTAGAATCGATGCATTTTGTATAAAAGCCTGGTTTCTCGAAGGAGAGAAGTGGGAAACAATACCAGAAAGCATACTATTTCCCATACTTTCTGGTGTTGTGCTGAGTGGATGGACTAAAAGGCAAAAACCATTTGCACACTGTGAATTCTCCAGACAGTTACTTGCTGTATTCACACACAAGCTCAATCGGACATTAATCAGACATTGTACAAGTTAGTACTGTAGAGAAGTACCCAGAGGAGGTAGAGAAGTTCAGGGTTCCAGTGCATGTCTGAAAACAGCTAGAGAACAAGAGTCATGTTAGTAATGAGCAGTGTTGGGCAGTAATGCATTATTTAGTAACATGTTACAGTAATGTGATTACTTTTTTCCTGTAACAAGTAGTGTAAGGCACTTCAATTTGAATTTCAGTAATTACAATGCAGCTACCAGGTCCAGTAACCTGGCATTACTTTAACATTTTGTTAGCTTGTTTGCTAATTACAAGGAGTTAGTTAACTCTAGATGTTGGGTTTGTGTTTGCCATAAGCCTCTTGTCCTCTGGGTTCAGTTGATAGACTTATCCAAAACACATTAGCTTGGCATAGGGAGGACTTGGAGGATGCTGATTTCTACCAAAAGAGGAGAAATAGATCATTCTCAAATTATCTTCTTAAAAATGGAGCGACCGCGGAGCAGTGGGTAGGGCAGTCGTCTACTAACCCTAGTAGACCACATGTCTCTGGCCACATGTCGAAGTGTCCCTGGACAAGACACTGGACCCCAAACCCTTGGCGCCTAAAATGCTTTCCCTTAGTGGATTAATAAAATATAAATTATTGTTATTATGTATTATTATTATAAATGTTGTCATGGGCTCTCTCTGAGTCACCTGGCTCAGTTTATTGAGTGTTGAAGAGGAAGTGAAGTGAATAATACAATATATACAACAATGGAATTGGTAGTTTGATAATGATGGATTTGTAACACTTTTTCTCCTTTTGTGTAAATTCTGACTGTTGAATTTGGGGGTCCTGTTACCAGACATGTCCTCCTCCCTTTTTGGTTTCAAGCATTTACCAACCCCAAATCTCCTCTCCTCGCCAGGACAATGTCTGGCAGTCTCAACTTCTTGTAATAAAACAAGACATTAAAAAAACAAGCTATTGCTTTGAACTTGTGAGCCCTCTTCAAAAGTAATGTACCTCATGTATGTCAAGTGAGAGTCAGGGACAGGAGATGAGATATAAAGAGAAACTGCATGTGTTTATCTTTTTTCTGCTTTGATCTATTATCCACTTTTGCCCGGGGTCAAGTGTGCAGCTGTCATGGCTCCCCATGAAACAAGGAGACAGACAGAATGGGGGACCCTGTTGAGTGAGGACTGTGATGAGTCCTCAAGTCTCCACTGTAACTGCACACAACACAGCTTATGTAAGCAGCACACAACAAAGGAGGGACAGAAGACAACAAGTGAAAAAGAAAGGAAAGAGAAAAAAAATGTCAGTCAGGCAGTGAGAGAAAGTGAGGGAGACAGAAAAAGACGGGGAGATCTGTCATCATAAAGAGTCTGAGTCATTCTTACTGTTCTGGATATAGCACTGAGCTGAGAGGCATGTAGCTAATGTATGACAGCTCAAGAACAATTACATTCCATCAAACCAGGATTAGGCTCATATTATGTGAGAGAACGGGCCAGTCTCTGCAAAACTACACTGGGAAGGAACTTGATTTCCACTGTGACTGACACCAAATTATGTCTAGATGTACTTTAATTTACTCCTCAAAATAACACCAAGACATTCATGCTAAGTGTCACTATTTTTAAATGCATTTCAAAAACTTTCAACACACTTTGTCTGGTTTCTGCTTGAAAAATGATTGGATCTTGAAGAAAGGGAATGATTTTGTAATTTGCTGCTCTACTGAATGTTTAGATCTGTAATAATATTGCATGTTTTCTATCTGTACCTCAGTTGTAGTTCAGTTCTATAGTTTTTAATTATCTATACAGAGCAGCTTTATGTGTGAATAAATGCATAGAAACACTGTTCAGACATATGATTAATATTCCATCAAACTCATTGTGCCATTGTGTCTGTAGTTATCCACAGAGGCAGTTAAGGGCCTCCGCTTGGCATGTTCTCTCTCTGTAAGTGCCTCCATGAAACGACTGGCTGTGAAAGCTGCAGTCAAATAGCTGTAATTATCTACAATCAGTTGACAACCAGGGGCCGGCTGAAAGGCTCGCATACAAACACAACGGAGAGAGAGGAATCAAGGGACATGGAAGGCAAAGTATCTCAGGGAAAGCGAAGAAGAATGGTAGATGTTAGTTTCAAAACCACACAGCAAGGCTGTGAAAAACATGTCATAATTAAGATCGCAAATGAAGCGGCAGCAGAATACTAATCAGACTAGAAAATAACAACTGGAGTCATTGTGTCTAAAGCTTTTGGTGACCTACAAAACCAGACATTTCTCTCTCACCTTTTCGTGTGTACAGTAAAGCAGACTTTAAGATAAAACGTCACAAATACAAGATAGTGAATGGCAAAAAAGAAAACAAAAAAAAATACAGACAGTGAGAAATGAACTTAATAGGCAAAATTAATTTAAATGCATTGAAGTCAAAGAACATCAACATTGCATTAAGATGCTATTTCCATTCTGGTTTTATAATGTGTACAAAAGGAATATGACTAGTATATTAATTGACATTTTGTGTGTAATTCAGCATTTTACGGTTTGACTAAAGCTTCATTTAAATAGAATTATGTACGTGTATACATGAATATCTGGTTGTTGTCTAACTCATCATCAAGAAATTGTGACACTGACACCTGATCACACTCCGATGCAGTTTGTAGTCTTTGAACATTAATTTTAACAGGTTTGTAATGAAATGTCAAGTAAAAAAAAGCCTCAGCCAAACCTGGCTAGAGAAACAAGAATGTACTGTAAATAGACTTTCTCAGTGTTCAGCCTTATTCCACACATCTTAATCAGTAGTTTGCAGATTTCTATGAATTGTAGATTTTCTAATTTCCATTTTTGAGCAAACTGAGAAAACCTGATTTATCGACATATGCGATATGACTGAGAGCTCCAGGACAGCTACTAAATTGACCTTGAGATGAGTTTATTTTCTCAACTGCGATTTCTCAAGAATAGATTTTGAATCTTAAGTAGATACAGACAGTGTGTGTTGTGTCTCTTCAATTTGGTTAAGTTATTTTTGCTCCAAAAATTACATTTTAACAACCTGCTTTCACTTTTGCTTGAATACATATTTACAATATTTTAATCCTACTTTAGTAAAACATCTAAGTAGAGTAACAGGCTTGCTACTTGTGCAAGATATTTTGTCACATGTCGCCTCATGTAACTTACCACATCTTGCCCACAAAGGCTTAGAGGATTATAGTCCTGATAGCACTGGCTAAGTGCATGTATTCGGCTCCTTGATTAAGCTAAAGGATGAGTGAGAGAAGGTGTTGTCATGCAGCAGTCATTCCACTTAACAGCTGTAACATAAGAGTAAAATAGCAACAGAGGATTAAAGGTGACATTTTTAGGAAAGTGAACCCATGACTAAACTGAGCTGAGAACTATCTCTCCACACAACAAGGTACATCTCTATTTTCTAGGCACGTTTGTGCATATAACTGACTCAACGCAAACTGCTTCTCTGTCACCACAAACATCAAAAGTCTTACTGATCTTACTGAAACCAAATACACCAGTCAGTTGAAAAACCCTACACCTCTTCACTACTCTCCTGACTGTCCTGTCTCACTCCCACTGTGTATAAATGACTTTAACTGATTACCAAAGTCATATGTTTCTAATGAATTTAGGACTCTGGAATGAGTTATTGATCATATTCCTGCATGCATATCAGTAAAATGCATTAATATGAATCACCAAGCTCAACAAATTGCATGTCCACACTCGTGCGTATGTTGCGTCTCTTCCAGATGTCAACACCAGAGTCAACGCTGAGGAGCAGTAATAAATCACACTCCTCCTCTGCACATGAGATTTCACATTACTCGTCTGCCACAGGGGCACACACTTCTGCCGGAGGATTAGGGCTGTGACAGAAGCTGTGAACCATTGGCCTGGAACCACCACTCTGGAGAACGCTGAAAAGCTGAATAGCCTCAGATGAATAGATGGTAATTAATACACATAGCACCCAGGAGACTGCAGTACAATCTCACGGCAAATTACTCCATCAATAAAGTGGCTTACAGTTTGAGAGACAGGGGGAAGAGAAGAAGGGGCGGGCGGGGGGGGGGCAAGGATCTCTCAGGTGTTTGTGAAAGTGAAGCGGTTTGTTACTGAAAAAGCAGCCCATCACTCTGTCATGTGTCTCAAAATGAACAAAGGAAAACTTGTTAGATTATTTTTTAAAGTTGAAAATTGGGAGGAAAAGTTATGAAGGAAAATGAAAAAACAGAGAGAAGGATAGATAATAATATAAAACACCAAATATCTGTTAAAAGTTACTCTTTCTCTACTTTGTTTCTCAGTTCTCTCATCTTAACTCAGTCTTCCACATCAGTGGGAAGAAATGCACGGCCTTTTGCTTAATCTTTATCTGAAATCACCTCCCTCATCCCCTACCACAGTCATCCACCAGCATATCCCAGTATTCCTCTGGATCAGTGTCTCACTCAGGCTCCTTTCTGAGATTAATTTCTCTGGGCGTTGAAGTTCTGCTTCCCCCTCCTGTGAAGGGAAAATGAGGGACAGATTATCACATTGTTTGGACATTTGAACATTTATCGGCCTGAGGGCACGGTGCGGATTACAGCAGAGCGCGCTGTCCCTCATGAACCCAGCACAACTCACACTGACGATCTGGTCAGTTACATGCTGTGGTCTCAGAAAGTTCAAAGGCTGCACACACTGCCTGAAGAGATACAGAGCGGCAGAGCAACACACAAGTCCCACAGTGTCTCCAAAAGAACATGAGGGCTTTGGTTTGAGATTCAAGGTGAAAGGCGAGCAACACTGAGACGTGTGACTGAATCCTTGTGGATCCAGTGTCATTCCTCTTTAAACAAAGATTTTACACTGTCAGCACATCTGATGAGGAGGATGTTTAACACTCAAGCAGATCTCTGTGCTGGAAAGCAGGACAGGTGTCCTCTGAGGCTGTCTAGTCCTGGCTGGTTCACCCGCCCTGACTTGCTCACAGGATGGCAGATGCTTATTTTGTGCATAATATTACTCTATTAAAAAGCCATAGTTTTATCTCAAGTTACAGAGAAAGTTAATAAAACAACATAAATGCCAGAATAAATAAAAATGAAAGTGAAGTGTTTATGGGAGACATAAACAATGTATATGGGTTCACTTCAGCACAAACATTTGTCAGTGTGCATTTAACATTTTTCTTTACCAACATGCTGTTATGTAAATAAAGTCCATTTCATATTATTCATTTGGACATTCTCCATACAAGTTGTGCCTGTCCTATGTGAGTGTGAATCATTTGAATTAGAAGTGCTGATGCTGCTCTGTAGTGTTGATTTAATCAAGTGCAGCACTGTGGAAAGAGCTGAATGGAGCAATTTGGCTGTACCATGACAGAAAGATTCCCAGAAAATGCAGAAAGATTCAGAAAGGATAAATCGTTATCTACTCATCTCCATCTCTGCCAGTATCTGTTTATCCACCAACCAGACCCAGCTGTGGTGCCCTCAAAATTGTTATCGTCTGTTTATGATCATACTTTGTTGACATCTCTGGGAACAATTAAATGTGAAATATCATAATTTAAGTAAGTTTATGCCTCTTATGTCTGAATGCTGACCATTAAAATGACAAAAGGATTTTATTATTCAATGCCAGAAGCTGTGGCTGAAGGTATTTTGGTGTTTTGCTTTTCTTTATGTGCATACATCCCATTCTCATGATTGTGATAACTCAGGAGAGTCTTGAGGGAATAGAGGCTTAGATTTTGTTACAGTGCCATTTAAAATGATAATTGTGACAATGAAAATATTCGGCCTTCGGGACTCTTCACATTATCACATTTGGCCCTCTTTAAAAAAAGTTTGGACACCCCATATCTGTACCTTGAACTAGATTGGATGTCGGTGAAGATTCTCAGTCATCCAGATGAAGTTATCTGGAAGTTGCAAGATCAGATATTTTATTATTATTATTATATTTAACTTTTAAATCATATAATTTTGTATCAGTGCATCCCCAGAATAAAATAGAAACTCTAAATTAAGCATAATAAGGCCACTTTAATTTGCTTTAACTAAAGTTAAGATTTATTTGTTGA
The DNA here is from genome assembly GCA_032362345.1 of Sandelia bainsii. Classification (NCBI taxonomy): domain Eukaryota; kingdom Metazoa; phylum Chordata; class Actinopteri; order Anabantiformes; family Anabantidae; genus Sandelia; species Sandelia bainsii. The sequence continues at coordinate 9,070,122 of JAUMHL010000010.1, forward strand.
CCATGTGACAGGTTTGCAAGCCCTGACAATGGTTAGTAATTGATTCATAAAAATACTTCACAAGAAAATTTTATTTAAATGTATTTTCTTTCAGCATACCTGAGACCAAATTACCAAAGAAACAAGACTATTATTTATTATTTAAATACTGTATGAAAGGCCCAACTGACTGTGTTATTTTTCAATTTTTTCAATCATTTTACCAAATCAAAATGTGTTTTTGTTTCCTAATATCTTGTTATGGTTTTTGGGGACTCAAGCAAATTAAGTCCAACAAGTTAAGTACAAGTCAAGTTATTGCTTTTATAACTTAAAGACAGCTAAATTGTTATTAGCTGGTTAAATGTCCACACTCAATGGTGGGATGAAAAGCCCACCATCTTTGAAAGGGGTGATGCCAGATGCAATGAATATTACAAATGGAGAAAATGGTGCAAAAGTTTTCATGTTGTTGATTTGCATGTAGAGAAGATGGTTCTTGACATTGTGTTATGATCTAACAAAAGTTTGAAGTCTCCAGCTCTGGAAACACAGTCAAGTGTTTTCATACAGGCATGGTAGCACTTTATTTGCAATGACTGCAAACCAAAATAAAATTATTAAATCCAATATTAGTTCCAGTCTTTTTAAGTCATTCAAGCCTTTAAGTTACAGACAGGCTACAGTTAATGATGTTTTACCCTCCACCATCTCTCTCCAACACCTCTCCAGTGAGGGAGGACATAGAGCAGCTCCCACAGGGTCCTGGACAGTCAGTCCGTCCTCTGAGCAAAGTCCCCATTATGTAAGGACAAAAGGGGATGGAAAGCTTCAGCCAGCTCCGATCTTGGTGCCTGAATTTGGAACGTAAATGTCCGCGAGCACTGGTAATGAGCACGTTGTGTCCACAGGGGTTTGTGTTGCCCTTGAAATATTTTTAAAGCCGTTCACCTAAACTTGACAGAGTTTCACTTTTTTACCTCAGTATGTGCTGAGAATAAGATACAATGAGCTTGATTACATATTGACATTAAGGAAGAAATCTGCGAAACTGTAGACTCAGTTTGATAGTAGGAAGAAATAGGAAGACTTTATTTACCCAAATTAAATGTGCTTTTCAATCAGCAGTAATTAAAAGATCTTTTCATACAAATGATGCACTATAACTAGTTTTGAAGACGTATCCTTGGGACTGATAAGGAGTGACAAATCACTGGGGTGAGAGTGTGAGTTTAGGTAATTAAGTCTGGTTGGTTGGTTTGGTTAATTAAGACACGGTGCCACAGTGATGTTCATTGTGTGTTCTGTGCATTGGACTACACACATTCACACAGGTATAAATACTGCACACTTTGTAGACTATAAGCAACTTAAAATGATTAGTTTTATATTAGTGTTTTTGAGACTGACTTACAAATTAATTTGGGTTATTCATAGACTTTACAACATAAATTTAGTAAAATTGGAGTTTTTAAAGTTTTCCAAAAAAAAGTGTCATAGGTGCTATTTCAGTGACAAAAAAAAATCAACCTTACTTAGTGAGTTAAGTTAAATATTGTATTATGCAAATAGTATATTTGAAAAGTTGGTTGTAATGTGTACTTTGTATGTTTACTAATCCACATTTCTGATGTACCGATTTTTATCCAGTCAGCTCCAGGAGGTTGTATTTAGACACACAAATGCTTTGTGCTAAATGCTACTGTTATGTCACCATGCTTACATGCATATACTGTATTTAGCAGGTCAAATATTCATCGTCTTCACCAGCTTAGTTTAGCATATTAGGCTGCTAGATTTTGCTGGTATGTGGTCATAAAACAGTGTCAAATTAAAATTTTCAGCTGATGATGATTCTAGTTGGAAAATCTGAGGATCACCAGTTACAAATCTTCCACAGGGGAACATGAATGTCTGAGCCAAATTTCATACCAATCTTTCCAATAGTTATTAGCTAATGGAAAGCAAAGGAAGAACTTCCATTAGCATCAACAGAAACAAGCCATATATCTAAAAACTACAGTAACAAGATGAAGGAAATATCTTATATACTAGTATATACAGTGATCTATAGGTCACATGACTGACTGATGATGGAAAATGGATACAGCTTCAGGCACCAACCTGATAGCGCCAAAAACGTTTGGTGAAAATTCCATAATGTACTAATTCTGGCACAGAAAACCACTGCTGGCCGAGGTTGGTTGTGTCTGTTTTAATACTGTGTCATGATGCAGCTCTGTGTATCGTTTGAGATCCCTGACCTCATCTTGGTCAGTCTACCCCTGGCAAAGGTTATGGAGCTTATGTCAATTTCAAAGTGATTACTGATGGATATAGCATTGAGTGATTCAGCTGGAATTTGGCTGCAAAGCTATGAGTCATCGACACTGCCACTAGTCTATTTACCAACACTTCCTCTCTCGCCTACATAAAGGTGGCCTGCAACCACCTCAACCTGATATAAACCAATCATCTTTACATCTGTTTACACAGCCCCTTGTTAGTGGCTTACATATCATTTAAAGAGCTTAGTTTGTTTCAAAGCTTCACAGTAAACAAACACATAATAAGAGGATACACATTACTCTACTTCAGATTACAAGATTGCTAAAGAATGACGCATGAGGTCAAAATAATTTGATAAAGTAGAAACGATTAATAAAACAGTCGTTTTATTTGAAGTGTTTGATATAATGGGTGCAGCTGCTTGTCAGTGCCTAAAAAAGGAATGTGTCAGCCTTCATGTTAATCTTCGTGACGACCAGTCTGTCTGACAGACTTAAGACTTTATCTGACGCTGAGCAGAGAAGCCTCGCAAATACCGTGGCGCTCTCTGCTGGTGAATTATGAAACAGCTTCTACACAATGTCCCAAACCCTCCTGTTTGGGGCACTTTTTGTCTATTTGTTGTTATTATGTTGTCTATTTTTTTTAGTTTTTATTAGTAAGAATGTTTCCCTATTTGCTCTGAATCTGTGTGATTGATTTGATTTAACACTTTTGATTTGGTACAACCTGTGGTCTTCCCCTCTCAGTGCTCTGCTGTGATCTGACAACTGTGGGACATGGTAATGTCAGCCCTGCATCAGCTAACGCTTTTTGTTTTTTCTGTTCTCCAGCACCTGTGCTTGGCTGTCAGGCAGTACGGAAAGAGCGTGACTCTGCTGCCATCTCAGCAGAGGAACAACGGGCTTGTGACAAAGGTTTTCTGACGCTGCCAAAGGGACCCCAGATGTTGAGGCAGGTAGGTCTTTATTTCAATCAGGGTCAAACATTAGGTTTCATCATGCAAGAGACTACTCTTAAATGTAATGGTAACATCAGTTTTTCTTTTGTCTATTTATGCATTGTGTATCCATCTGTCTCTCCAGTGGCATTGGTTCATCTATTTATAGGGCCGCTAGGACATTAGCTCCATGTCAGCTTAGAAATGTCATGTAGGACATAAGGGCCTCAAAACATTCATCTGTAAATGTGAAGGTCAAGAATCTGCTTCAGTTTTATTCATAAACTGGAGAAGTTGACCTTTTACTTTACCAGCCAAAATGATACACTAATGAGACAACAGAAATACACTTTAGAACAAAGTGAAAAATAATAATGCAACATTGCAGCTCACTGAATCACCTAACTTGTTGAAGGTAACAGCTCCCAAAAAGGCAAATCCACTAATATCAACAATCTATAGGCTGAAATGGCCTCTGACTACAGCCCAGTTCATATGCAAATCTTACTTTAATATGAACACATTAAAATCTGCTAAATAAATTAAATTTCCATATTCTCCTTTCTATGAGGCAAGGGATGGAAGAAAGCTATGAGACATTTGAGGAGGAGTTATGGCCACCAAGAGCAGATCCTCCTCCACAGAAGCCTGTTCGACAGATCAGCAGACCAGGTGGCGACACACACACACACAGAATCTGTAATGCCTGTGCAAAATCCTCCATGCACTGTGCATATATTGTAAAACTCTATAAACACTTAGAGGAAGCAGCCACTGAAATATGACTCCTGTTCAAAGGAAACTGAACTTAGCTCAGTCCTGCTGGACGGACAGTTGGTGTAAAGATTATTTCACCAAGAAGTGAATGAAATAAGTCTCACTCCTTCCAAACACTCACACTTCCAAATCCCTCTTATGAGACAGACCACTTTACAGAACAGTTTAAAGAAGGTGAGTCCAGAATAAACTGTCTCAACAACTAATCTAACTAATCTGGTTCATTCATGTAATCCTCTCGAGGAGTGGTAATAACTTTAACAATAACACTTTTCATTATACAAATGTGGTAAATATTGCTAGTTTTGTCACTGTATGTTGGCAGGCTGATTTTAGCATTTAGTTCAAAACAGCCTCACATCAGTCAATGTGGATAAATAAATTCCAGATTGAGGACATGACTGTTTCAGGCTATGTTGGTTGTTTATTGTGAATTTCCATCTGTCTGTTTCAGAAATGTATGCTACAAGGAAAATCAGAGAGGTTAGTTGGAAAACAACCAACGTTTCATTGTTTCTATCCCAATATCTATGGTTTACAAGCTCTGTGTTGTTTTCCAATAGGAAATGGCTCCAGACCCACAGCAACCAGTAGAAGACCTCAAGACTTTACCCAAAGAACAAACTTTCCCTAGAACAGGTGAGTTATCTTCTAATCTAACTCTCAGTAAGTCTCTTCCTTTTTTGTACATCACCTGAAACACTAAACTTTCCCCATCTTCCTACAGCATCTTTACATAGAACCTTGTCCATCCAAAACCTGACGCAGATGGAGACACCATGGGAGAATGTCACTCTAAACCGCTGTCTATTTGTGGCCATTACCATTCTGGTTATCACCTCGGGCTTTCAGAGGCTTAATGGTAAGTAAATATGACAGGAAACTCAGTTACAAAGGGCCTCAGATACAAAATGCCATGTTTGCTGTAAATGAGTGGTCTCTTTTCAAAAACCAGAAACCTTGCGTGGTCAGGGGAGAGGAGAGGAGGAAGAAGTTGGACTAAGAGTGAGACGGTCAGGCACATTACGACACAGAGGGATACCACCTGAGGTAAGTTAGTACTAGTTTGTCTGACTGGTTTATGGTTGTCTGTTAATGTATTAAATCAGCAGTTAACACAGCATTTACACAGTGTACACCTACTTAATTCGTTATTCCCCTGTAGCCTGAGGCTTCTCTATGGGATGTCATGTTCTGGTGGCTGCCAGAACTTGATGATGAAGAGGAGGATGACGATGAAGAGGAGGAGGATGATGATGATGATGACAGACAATTCAGAAGAGGGCATTCAATAAAAGGAGCAACTGCACGGGCATCAAAAGGTTTCAGAAACAAGCCACTGCTGGACAAAAATATCATGAAGCAAAAACAAAGGAAATTAAAAGACAGGAGAGCCAAGAAGGCAAGGGATGAAGAAACCAAAGGCAAGAGGGAGAGAGACAAAAATAAGGTAGTTGAAGAAGCAGCAGATGACAAAGAAGTGAATAATGGAGATGAAGAAGATGAGAATGAAGCACATAGTGAGGAAGTACCAACGAAAAGCAGAAAGCTAAAGAAAGAGAAGCAAAAGACTCAAAATGAATGAGTTAATTCTCTCATCTGTGGCAGACATCAATCCATTTTCACCTAGCAATCTCCAGCAAATCTTTCACATGCTACCACTGAGGTTAAAAAATAATGTGAGCTTCTAGTTACATTACTAAATAAAAACATGCATTAAAGCACTTTGCTTCACTGATTATTTTGTGATGGAGCTTTGATTTACCAGTGATGGTAATTGATAAATTAAAGTTAATTTCATCATTTAAAATGTTAAGTGATCACTTACAGCGTTACTGGTGTTAAAAGATCTAATCATTGTCAGTGTTCTGGTCAGTGTTTCTTCACTACATTCATCAATAAATCTGTGCGTGTGTGTGTGATGCCTTTATAAAATCACTGATTTTGAAATGCACGTTTTTCTCTCCACGACATTTAATTACAAAAACTGAATCTTAAAAGCGAAGCCATTTTCAATCATAGCTCATATCCTGAATGCCACAATTTATATAAAACAGTGTGGTCATATGAATATTGCTGCCATATCAAACTGTCCTGCACATTTACATAAACCAATATAATGTTTAAAATATAAACTGAACATACCTACAGTATCTAAAGGGCATGGGCACTGTAGACAGACAGGACAGTATGATTGCACAACAAGAAAAAAAGGAATCAAAATTCATCAATTGGGATCAATTATTAGACATTGAAAGGCCTTCGGGAGGTGGCGGCCTCATTGGCATAGGGGGCATTGGCATCTGAGGGGGCATTTGGGGGGCACTTGGGGCACCAGGTGGTAGAGGGGGGACAGGCATTCCTCCTGGTGGGGGAGGAGGCAGAGTGTCATTTGGTGGGCGAGGTCCAATTCCACTCATAAGAGGAGGGGGGCGCTTCACAGCTGCAGGAGGTGCTGGACCGCTGGACTGAGTAATAGCTTTCTCCATTTTGAAGTGAAACTGCAAGAAAAACTGGGAGGAGACATGACGAAAAAAGATGAGTTAAATCACATATTTACAGTTTTCAAAATAAAATTCCCAGGCTTTCATGTAACAAATGTTAATCAGTTTATCCGTACCTGTTTAGTTTCTTTGTTCCAGTGGGTCCAGAATCGGTTTTCTGCTTTGTCAATTTCTCTACTGGGAACCTAAAAGAGCAAAAATGTCAATGTCAAAGCAAGAAAAAAAATATTAAAATGAAAAAGAAGTGCAGCTTCCACTCACTTTGAAAGCAATAGTCTCGTATGGCTCTGCAGCCAGCAGCAGGTACTGCCAGCGACGATCGGGGGGCTCGATGCGCTGCTCATAAGCAGACATGAAACGATGCCTGGGTCCAATTCCTTCAGCAATCTCTGGGTAGTCGATCTGATGAACAAAGAAGTGAAAAACAGTAAGATTACAGAGTTGTCTTCTGAGAGGTACAGTGTATCTCAACGGTTGGAAAATAGGTTTAGTCACTACTGCTGCAGTTTGCTCCATGATACTAGCAGTACACACAAAACAAAATTTTGTCATGTTTCCACAAGAGCTGGGTCTCTCACAAATGGAGTTATAATGTTAATTATAACCCCCCCCAAAAAAACCAACACTTGGAAAGCAACTGATTTTACACAGGGGAAAAAATAATAATAAAATTTACACAGGGTTTTCAACAAACCTGGAAAAGTAATGACTGCTGTCCAGTCTCTGGGTCCCTCTGTTTGGTTACTATAAGTAACAAAGATATGCACCATATATTAAAAACAAATATTGAAATAAAATACCTTTCCAGTGAATCCACTATCAGAATAAACTAAATATCGTCTGCACTGTTGCACAACCACGCTACATACCTTTGTATCCTGGTCGACCAATTTTAACAAACTTCTTGACCTCAACTTTTACTTTCGCTGGAGCTGGCTGAGCAGGAGCTTCTTTTGCCTCTTTAGCCACTCTCCGTGCTCTAAAATAAATAAATAAACAAAGCATTTATCAATAAATCAGACACATATTTAACAGGTTTTCCGTTGGTCTGTGAGGTGACTTAGCCACTTTAAACTTTACATTAACTAAATGAGAGTGATTCCTGGAGCAGTTAATGTGTAACTTTGATTCAGTTATTTAGTCAAGCTGTAGTCTGATGTCATTTGACATCAAAACTGAAGTTTTGATAAAGCAGTAACTGACAGGTCCGTGCTGAACACCTAAGACATTAGTTTCACTGAACCAAAGCCTATAACACATTTCCATGTGAGACATGTTAGTTTAAAAACAAGATGTGGACTTACAAGTTGGTCTGATGTTTCTTTCCTTGGGTGTGAGCTAAGTAGCTGCCCTGGAATGAAGAGAGAAGTGGTTATCAATCTTCCACTTTAAACAAGATCCTCAAACAAGAAATGGCACAGAGTTCAGAAAAAACAATGTGTGTAAATGTATCTCCTCACCTCATTGTTATGAAGTGTCAGACAAAGTTTGCACTCATATGATCCTAAATGATTCTTCATAAAATACGGATCTTTGTTGATGTCAATGGTCTCCAGGGCCAGTTGACGTAAACGCTCGCGTCTGTCACGATTACTCTCAGAGGCAGACGCCACCCCACCACTTCCCGTCTTTCCTCCTGCTCTATGCTGGAAATCCATCTTTGTAAAGTGATGGACTCAAACACGCTGACACACTTGACCCAGTCCAACCTGGACAGGTTCTCAAAGTAGATCCTTTTCTATTATCTGGAGAAAACAAAGACACACACACAGTTGGATATAATGGAAATAATGACATTACTGCTATTACTGTATCATAAAGTATCCCTGGTTTGTGGCACAATAGTACACTGTAGAACATTGTTGTGTGTACTAATATTGTATTTATGCCCATAAAATATAATTTGGTTTGAACAGCTGTTTTATTACCATTAAGCATTATACACCTTGGGGGGCAGATTAGGGAAAGCTAATTTTTTATGCTAATGTGCAATTAATCTGTCGAACTACTGGGAAGTAAAGTTAAAAGATAAGAACACAGCCATATGTAAAAAAAAAAAAAACCCCGCATGCTTTACGTCTAAGAGTTTGTTTTTATCATACTCCAACATGCTACAAAGAGATCTCTACAAAACGGGTCGCTAAAGTGCGTTAGCATAACGTATCGCTAGCTACTGAAAACACTGTGACAATACTAATGCTAAGCTAACAGTTTTACCAGTTTGTATTAAACGGCTTTTCACAAATCTGAATGATCAAACTACAAGTAAACCATGCCTACTCCGTGTGTGTGAAAATAAATTAGTTGGATACGCGATAAAACGATAACTATATATTATGAAATGTTAAAAAAGCTTTTTTAATCAAAACACTCACCAACTCCACAACGTCAGGATCACGCTAACGTACATTTGCGGTGCGCATGCTCCAAGAATCTTCTTCCTCGGTTTTCAAATTACCTCAGCAACCTTACTGCCACCTCCTGGACTGGAGTGGGAGGATTTTGCTTCTGAAATTTGTGAAGTATTTCTACAGCATATACTACGTTTTCATTCATCACCCATCACACACTTTCTTCACAACACATCCACCTTGTGTACTGGCTTTTTGTTTGCAGATGTTTCTTTTATTTTCATCTTCTTTGAGCGTTCCACTCATCAAACATTCTTCCATTTGCAAACAGTGAAAACCTAACATATTCAGTGTATTTATCCACGTTGTTAAACGTATGTTCATAATAATGTTACAATACTCTGTTACTGGCTGCCATACTCCACAGTGATTTGTGAAAACCTAAACTTTCCTTTCTGTTAAAGGACAGGTACTCGGAAATTTGCAGACACTGTTACGATGCTGCAGTCGTCACTTCAGCAGATTGGGCGTCAAGAAAGAATGTACTGTAGGTCTCTGCTCCATTTGTAATGTCTGAATGGGATGTCATCTGTCTTAACTGAAAGTAAATCTGTAATTTGCTACATGATATTTAGATTTGACATACAAATAGTTTTTTTGTTTGTTTATTTTACAAAATTTTGTTGTTATTGTTAATTGTCATTTTGTGAACGTGCTCTGAAGACTTAAGTAATTTTGACCTTTTACTCATTCTCACAATTTTTTGGCAAGCTGCTAGTTCATTTTCAAATTTGGACTCTGGATTTTCTGAGTACTGTATAGTTTCACAAATAATTGTATCGTCAAAATCAGCAAGTTATTACTTTGACTGTAATGTTGGCAAAAAACAAACATACACAAATGTTGAGCTCTCTGACAACTTTTCATAGTATTTGAAATACATTACAAGCAAGGATAGAATATAAAACAAGGATCCTGAGGCAGATATCTTAAAACCCCCATGTCTGAAGTAGTTTTGTATCCCAGAGTCCCAGAGGGAAATTGCTTTGACTTGTTACATCTGCTTTCTGTTCAGGAATAAAGAAAAAGAAGCACAACCAGAAAAGGACCACATCAAAACAAATACAAAATAACATAAAAAAATGAAAAAAGAAAATCTGAAGATGGATAAAGAGGGTTACAGTAATAGGGTGAAATGCAGTGCAACAAACAGTGCTGACAGAATGACCTAAGTAATTACATCAATAATGATTATGATGATGGTAAAAAGTTGGCTATTTAGATATGATGTGCAATTAACAGTCATAATAAATTGTGGTTATTATAGATATGGAGGAAGGGACATGATTAATTTTGGTATTGTTTATCTGTTTGTGGTCAGTTTGAACATTTAGTCGTTTTGAGTGTCTTTGTCGTTGTATGACTGAGCTTCCCAATATGAAAAGAGAGAAATGTTCACAGTCACAAAACAGACGTTCTGCCCCTTGGACCTGTTCCTGGTATGTACATTAATCCAACAATAACTGGGTTATAATAATAAACAATAAACATAAATTGGGTACTCTTAAAATAGAAAAACTAAACTGATATGCCTCATGCCCTTACTTACTGTGTATTATTGTATTATATTTGTCTGTGAGGTGAGCTCGCTATGATTGGAGAACACCCAGATGGCCGATGTGAGTGTGGAGAAGTGGAGAAGTTGTTTAGGGACCAGAGAGAACCTAGGAAAACTGCACCTGAAAAACATGCTGTATTTGGATAACTAGAGTCAGATTAAGGCCCTGCTGAACACATTTTTGGATCGTACTCTAATATATACGGAGCCCCCTAGGGGTCATGTAGTAGAAGAAAATATTTAGGTGAAATAAGTGGTAGGAAAAAAAAATTCAGACATAGTAGAAAAAAAAATTCAGACGATGTGGTAGAAAAAAAATTTTCAGACTCCCCGCCCACACGTTAATCAGGCCGGCGAATGTGACCATAGATCTGTGGAATTACTGTGGCTTTAGCTATGGGCGTCTTGGGCAGCCTCCCAGAGGGAGGGATTCCAGTCTATAATGCAGTAATGTGCAACGTTCTGGACAGTTGTGGCTGTTGGCCAATGTGTTTACATCCTGCGGGTCTATAGTCACATTCGCCGGCCTGTTAAACGTGTGGACGGGGAGTCAGAATTTTTTTTTCTACCACATCGTCTGAATTTTTTTTTCTACTACATCATCTGATTTTTTTTTCTACCACATCGTCTGAATTTTTTTTCTACCACATCATCTGATTTTTTTTCCTACCACTTATTTCACCTAAATATTTTTTTCTACTGCATGACCCCTAGGGGGCTAGGCTGATATGAAGAACTGTTGAAACGCAAACACCAGGTGGCAGCAATGCGCCACTCCAGCGTCTGGTCTGCTCAAATTAAATCGTAGAAGAAGAAAACCATAGTACTAGCATTGGGGAGTGTCGCTCGGTGTCACTGAGCTAACAGAGAGCAGGGTGTCCAGTGTAGCATGAAGGAGAAGAAGTCCGACACCGCCGCGTTTGTTTGACCGCACAAATGACCAGACACACTCTGATACATTTGGAGAACATCAGATAACGAAGCAGCGGCCTAAATTTGAGGAACAGACGACGGAGCTGCCTCTTCGTACTACGCTGCTGTTAGCCAACTCCGCTGTCATGTTGTTGGCTTGGGAGATGTCTCAGAAATAACTAAAGTGCCCTTGTGTCCGTCAGTCTTCAGCCGGTGTGTCTGCGTCAGTGACCGCGATGCGTTTCAACGAGAAGGAGCTGATGTCTCTAAGCCGGCAGCCCTCAGAGATGGCAGCTGAAATGGGGATGCGAGGACCCAAAAAAGGAGACGGTAACTCTCTTTACATTTCACACTGATCCAGCTCTCATGACACACAATTCCGTTTCGTTGGGCTAATGTTGAGATCAGCAACAAACAGAGATGGTCAGTCACCAGCTGTGGTGACAACAGTACTGAGAGTTTCATCTCTGTTCCCCTTTTGTCATATAGTTGTAAAGAAGAGGCTGGTGAAACTCGTCGTTAACTTCCTCTTTTATTTCCGGACTGATGAAGAGGAGGTCAGTCACTATTTGAACACCTATACATACTGCATTTATCGTCACAATATTTTTTTCTCCATGTAATCATTGTCTTCTTGTCCAAACTTATGCAGTGAATTAATTTCCAGTAGAGAAAATCTAAATGTATGTGCTTAATGTCACCATTTACTTTATTAGCCAATTGGAGCTTTGCTGTTGGAGCAGTGTCGGGTGGAGAGAGAGGACAGCCAGAGTTTCTCCATCGGTGAGCTACAACATCCTCAGAGTTACATCCTCATTTCACTTTCATTAACAAACACTTTCTCACCTATGGACTGGTTCTCAAAGTCATAGAAAAGTGAACTTCCCTGTTTGTGATGATGCTATTCAGACTGTATTATTAATGTGTCTCTCAACAGCAGAAGAGAAAGGTATCAAAACCCATTACTTATTGTGTATTTACATTATGTATTCCAGTTAACTTCCATTTAATTTCAGTTTAACTCTGTTTCATGTGATTGTAGCATTTTTGGATGAAGCAGAGAGGAAGTATTTGTTTGAGTGTAACTCTGAAGAGCAATGTGGCGAATGGATAGACTCCATTATCAAGGCCAGGTAGGACTTAATCTTTCCTGTCTTATTAGAGCTGCATTTGTTGACCTGGCAGTATCTGCCATTTTACTGACAAACTGATTTTAATAAACAGTCATTTCTATCAGTTATCAAGTGGTAATACCTAATTTCTTGTATTTAATCATTACATAATTATTATAAACCGAGCATGTTGAGTTCTGTAGCTATCTGTGGCACAATGCAGCATAAGGCTCTGATGATCTGTGATATTTTTTTTTTACATTTTAAGGAATAAATTATGTATGTAAAGACTAAGTCAAAAGATAATGAAATCAGTTGCAGCTTGTAATGATAAACAAAGAGGAACAGTTTGATACATAACACAATACTCACAGCACAGTTTGTATATGCTTAATACAGTGTTTATTTTTAATGTTAATGCTTAAGATTAGACCTTAACCTTACATATTGTGTATGATCATTGAGTAATCTAAAACAACAAAAGGTAGCATGTGTGTTTGTGTTATTCCAAATTAATTACAAAACATTGAATGCATGAATAAATATTATATAAATACCTAAGAAGTGTGTTCTCTACAACTCAGTATTGTTACACATCTGCAGCAGTCCAGACTTTCTTGACACCAGCTGTGACTTTGTCAGGTCTGAATCTGCAGCAAGATGCTATTTGAATGCTGTGGTTAAAACTGTCACAAATAAATGATGAGGCCAACAGTTTAACTGATGTTGAGCAGTTTCCAACTGATACACTAGTACTTGACTTTATCATGTTGTTAAAGTTTACTATAAAAATCATATTGCTCCTAAAGTGAGGATGACAGCTCTGACCTCTTATTTGCATTCAACACTGTGAAAATGCAGCTTTATGTGTATTGGAGCTTTGCTAACTTGGCCAAAGTTTCCTGGGTGAAAAGCATTTCATTTCATAATTTGGTTTATAGGATGTACTAAACTAAAACAACTTGTGCAGTAAACCCAAGAATGGTTAATCAAAAATATGTTGCAGCCCTAATTGTAGCTGTATTAAGTTGAACACTGTATACCCCTGAATGTCATCTCCTGTCTTACAGTTACGAGTTCATGAGGAAGAACCTGATATTCTATCGAACTGAAATCCACAGGCTCACTGGCAAGGTGAGAGGTCCTTCACAGCAGCATGTCGGCGCAGTAAATGTCACACATATGCTGCTACTATCCAGCACTGTCGTATCATAGGAAGAGTTATACTGTGAATTACACGGTTGGTGTTGGTGTTTGTGCCATACTCGACTAGTCAGCTTCACCAGAAGATAGAGAAGGTTTGAGGGGCTTGGGTTTTGTTTGGTAGGATTTTGCTTTCTTTCTGTATGTAATCAGAAAATACAAGGAATTTAATTTGTGGCGTTTCTGGTCAGTTATAAAGTTTCACAACCTTCAGTATAAATATCTTTCTTTGATTGATAACTGTGGTCGATGACGTACAAAAGGGTGTGAACTATTCACAAGAGAGGTGTGTTAAATACTGTGTGTTTTTGCCCCCAACACAATTCTGCACCCATTCAGGCAAATGATAAAATATACACTACCAGTCCAAAGTTTGGACACATAGGAATTACCATGTTTTTCATGAAGAGATACATGTCTTCAGTTGTGTTACCATCATTGCACATGGTTTTCTAATGATCAGTTATCCTTTTAA
>JAUMHL010000010.1:9084381-9160476 GCA_032362345.1 Sandelia bainsii
GCCTCTGTATGTTTATGTAAATATTCCTTTTAAAAAACAGTTGTTTTCAGCTACAACAGTCATTTACAATATGAACAGTGTCTACACATTCATTCTGATCAATTTGATGTTATAAAATCTGCTTTTCTTTCACAAACACGGTCCTTTCTACTTGTGTCCAAACTTTTGACTGGTAGTGTAGTTTTGTTTCTTTTTTTTTTTCTTTTGTTTGGCTTTGTGCCCGTGTGTGATTTCAGTGAATTAACCTTTAATATAAAGATTCAGTCTAATACAATAACAGGGAATTTGCTCTGTACACACTTAACTTTTGTTTTCTTACGGTCTTTAGTCATCGTCTGCTTTTCCTGCAGGACCCCTTGGAGCAGTACGGTATATCAGATGAAACTCGCTTCCAGGTCAGCAATGGGCTGCAGCTCATACCTAGAGATGCCTCCACCCTGTAGCACTCTACACTGCGTTGAAAGCCATGCTCAGATTTTAGATTTTCACTGCATTTAATGTACTTAGTGTGGCCCCGTACTGATGATATAGCAGGATATCGACAACCATGGAAAGTGAAAGTGGTTCCTGTTTCATTGTTAGTCATTACAGGTAACACGGGGCTGTAAACACTGTTTTATTTCTGTTTAGGGGATTTTAGATGCCATTTTATGTATCATTTTCAAACTTCAACTTGCAACTCAAGTGTCTCTGTAAATCATGTTTTATACTATGTTTCTACTGGACATGCTGTATAGTTAGACAATGAGATTTTAAGAGCCTCTAGTTGGCCTTATGTAGTAGATCTATGACTTTCTTTTATGAATGAACATGACTGTGCAGGACATATGAACCTTTGGTGTGAACTTATGTTGGAAGACAATTCTGCTTATTAGATACAATGCAGAAGACCTTCAGCGGTATTTTCTGTTCTCATTTGAACTGCACCTACCCTTTGTTCAGCTGAGTTGAGCCACACATTTTACTCCTTTTTTTGCTTCAGAGAAAGATTATTTTTTGTTATCACATTATATATTTATCATTTTTAAAAAACTACTTTTGCACATTTTACATAACTGGATGTTGATTTAAAATTTTTATTAGACTTTCACTCTTGTACACACTTTTATTAGACTTTTACTTGAACCTGCTGAACATTTTCTGTGGCACTTTGAATTAGTTTCTTTAGATAAGCTGTTGGACCAGTTTGGAAACCAGACCCTTGACATCACACCAACTTCTTTTTTTGGTGTAACTACAACATACAGTAACTGCAGCTAATTGTGAGGTTAAATATTGCTCTTAACCACATTTCACCATATGGCATCACTGTAACCTACAAATTAGTAAAATATTTATTCCAGCAGTCAAGAGTCCACCACAAAAAGATGCCATTGAATGTGTCTTCTTTATGATACTATTGCATATTGAATGCGTTTAATCTATTTTTACTCAATGTTAGATATTTGTCACTGTCATTTCTTTCTTTTTTTACTAATAAAACCATTTGAAGATACTATACATTCATGCAGCGTGTCATCTGTTAACCAAAATATTTAATATCAAAATGTTATTTTTAAATGTGTATTTTAAAAATGCATATCTGAACAATTTTATAAAGCAATAGATGTATAAACTGTAATGCATACAAATGAATGAGCAAATAGCTCAAATGATAAAGTTTGAGAATAAATTTTTATATTTTATAACAGTTGAGGGATGATGGACGTTAGAGACACTTTTGATGTGATTATTTTTTAGATGTTTTTTCTCTGCCATATGACTCTCTTTTTCATGAGCTTGCTATGGCACTTTATTTCGCATTTAATAATGTTTGCTTCAGACGTTCATCGTGATTTTTTTCTTGTGTGGTATGAATTCAGACGTCTGCAGAAACAGCAGAAGCCAGTCTGCTGCGGGAGACACGTTTCCTTAGCAACGCAAAAATGTGTGATTCAAAAACAGCAACGTCAGATCCTTCCCGTGGTGCTTTGCGAACCCAAATTGAACGCTCGGCAAAAGAAAACATTTGTATTTTGTAAGCTCTGTTATATAGAATAAAACGCACAAAAGGAAACATTTCGACTGGAATTGACGCTGTTAAAGAAAATACCGCAGCCGTGCGCGACGGAAAGAGCTTATCGCGGGTGGTAGGTGTTAATTAAAGTGTGGATTGTCAACAAACAATGTTGCTAATATATTAGCCGGTGAGCTAGCGAACCTTACGTTAGGTCAACCAGCTGAGCTAGCGTTAGCATCAGGTTAGCTCTGTATGTTGGGTGATTAAATTATTTGATTTTTGTTCCATTATAGTGTTACGATTGCACTATAATGAAAGCAGCTACGACGGTGGTTTGGTTTCATGATACCGACAATCAAATACATGCTGTTTTAATGGTTTTAAAGTGATAGTTTGCTAGCTTTCACAAATATCATTTAGCATTAGTGTTGTTGTTAGCAGAAGACTGAGCCCACCCGCAGCTGCTTAGGTGTATATCACGAGTGTCATTGTGATTTACTAACAGATTTCCTCGTATTTAGGTAGGTTAACAACTTAGGTGGTATTTAAACTAGTTAGGGACATAGATGTTAACAGTTCGTTTGACTTAAGATTGTTGTGACTAGTTTAACTTTGTAACAGGATCGTAAGATTCTTCTGCTAGCGTTAATTATATCACAAATATATCCTGAAGTTGACTGCAAAGTTAGTTTTTTTTTTAAAAATAATTCAGTTAAATGTGTTAGACAGAATAGTTGTTACTTTCTTTGTCTAATAAGCTAAATGTAGACTGATTACTGTGATACTGGTTTTCCCATGGTTTTAACTTAAAATATATACAGGGTTGCTTAAAAACCAGCTAGTGATCAATTACTGTGGTTGATCAGCATAAAATGAGTAACAGATTTTTTGTTTCTTCATTAGCTGCTTTAGCAATTTATCAGGCAAAATTCCTAACATGTGGATGTTCCAACATGTAACGTGAACATTTACTGCTTTTCTGTATTATTGTGTTATAAATGTAATATCTTAGAGTTTTTGGACAGTTGATTGGGCAAAATATGCAATCTGAAGACGCGATAGGAACTGACTACTTGTGATGGGTGTTTTATCCTTAAACACTTGCAAATAAATTGAATACAGTAGTCTTATGGCTTAGTTTGATCATCAGTCATTTTATAAGTCTTAGCTGTCAGTGTAACAGGCGTACAACAGGAGTGTTTAAATGTGGAGATTTATATTTGATAGTATTTTTTATTTATAAGTGACAGGTCAGACAAAATACAAAAAGAGGTTGGCAAGTCATGATGAAGACAGTATCAGTCTGTTGCTCATTTGTCATCTGACATGTCCATTCAAAAGCCTGGGATGATTTAGTGATTGTGTTGCTCAGTCTTCTCCTGTTTTCAGGCATCATGGATCAGGACTACGAGTGCAGACTGCTCAGGCAGATAAACATTCAAAATGAAAACGCAAGCCCCATAGTAAGTAAATGATGCACACACTTGCATGTTTTGTCTTTTATGCCCCTGTCCTTGTACATATTGGAGCTGTAAATCCCCTTGAACCATAAATAAACATAAATTATATTAATTTGCCAGGAGTTTAAGTGCTGACTTCTATAACTAGCATGATTAGCTCATTATGTTGACTATAGTATGATGACAGCCCCTCCCAAAAGTATTTAATATGGGCAGAGAAGGTGTTACTCTCAATGTGTTGAAAGAATAAATGGTGTAACAGGCCAGTCTCTTTCATTTGACGATGTCACTAGTGTGGAATGAAAACAAGACCTTACCAGCCAAATGACTGGGTTTTGTGAATATCGCCTCCTGTTGATAACACGTATACAAATGCACCATCTGCCATCTAAATTATCTTCCTGTTGTATCAAGTTTCAAATCACTGTCCATACCCTGTTTGTGTTCAGTCTCCAGACAAAAATTGCTTTCTCCTCCCTCTCGTCCCTCGTTTAGAAAGCTGTAGGAGCGGTGCGAGCTTTGACACCCACCAGCTCCCCCATGTCCTCCCCTAGTAAGCATGGTGATCGCTTTATTCCCTCCCGTGCTGGCGCCAACTGGAGTGTCAACTTCCACCGCATCAATGTGAGTCTGCTGCAGTACACTCAGGATTTAACCAATGAAACCGTGTTCACAAGATGAAAGTGGTGATTTATAGTTCATAAGGAAATATTATCTATTTGAATTGTATTTTGTTCAATTTTTAAATTGTTGCAAGTGTTGGTTGACACTGGTTGTTTGTTTATTTCATTTTCTCACACAGGAAATTGAAAAGTCGCACAATCAAAATAGGAAAACCAAAGATGGCACAACAGACAGTAATAAAGGTAGTCAGTCCACATTGTGATATGTTTTTTTTTTATATATATATATACAATAAAGAATTCTGTTCTGATCCAGAGGTAAAGATGAATCTGGCATTTCTGCTTTTTGTCATTTTAACGCTGTTTCATATTTGAGCGATGACACTCTTCAAAAACTCAGACTGAATAGTATGCTGTAATTGAATTCAGAGTATAGTTGTGTACTGTTTAGAAAACTGTTTTAGGGCTGTATTATTCTCTTAATTTTATAACTACTGAGATGACAATGAAATTGGAGATGGCTGCTTTTCATTGTATATTACTGAATAACTTGTATTAAGACAGCTTAGTTAACATAGTAAAACTATCATGATACATCACTATCATGATAGTGATGTATCACTGTAATTCTCAGCCCCAAAGACCAGACACTCTTCTATGTTTTAGCTTAGTATGAGCTTTATCCATTTTTCAGCTCATTTCCATGGGATTCTTTTTCTCTGGCACCAATCAAACCTTATAATTTGACCTTCTCTTGTTTACTAAGCCTGGACTAGCTTGTGGAAACTGGAGATAAGGACTAAACAAAGCTTAGTGAAAAATTCTCCCTGATCTTTAGAGATGTGAGAGAGGAACTAAGAAATTGCAGGGGGAGCACTGTGTTTGAACTTAATCTTTTCAACAGCCTGGTTTGATTTCCCCTTTGTCTGTCCCTCTGCCTTTAGCGGATGGTCTGGCTTACTCAGCTCTGCTGAAGAATGAGCTGTTAGGAGCGGGCATCGAGAAAGTCCAGGACCCACAGTCAGAAGACCGCCGTCTGCAGCCATCTACCCCTGCCAAGAGGAGCCTTTTTAGTGTAATTATAGTCATCATAACTGTAACTTTTAATTCATTACTTTTTAAGTTGTGTTTGTTGCATCAATAATAATGTGTTTGAGTTTTTTAGTATTCTGTGAGTACTAAGAGAGCTCTGCCAGAAGAGGATGGTAATACAGTCTCTCCATATTCTCTGTCACCTGTCAGTAGCAACAGGTAATGTATTTTACTACTCATCAAATTTCCCTAATTGTGGGAAAGTACTATTCCATTCCTTTCTAATTTTTGCTGTATATTACAGCCAGAAACTGCTACGATCGCCAAGAAAACCCACACGCAAAATATCCAAAATTCCTTTCAAAGTTCTGGATGCTCCCGAGCTTCAGGACGACTTCTACCTCAACCTAGTTGACTGGTCCTCTCTGAATGTGCTCAGTGTTGGACTGGGAACCTGCGTCTACCTGTGGAGTGCCTGCACCAGCCAGGTGTGTGTGTGTGTGTGTGTTTTATAGAATTAACAGAGCAAACCAAATGGCCTCAAGCAGAGCCGATCTATTGATCTAGAAGTATATTAAATTATCTCTCAGATGTTTCCAGTCTGTATCTAGTCTGTCAGTTAAACATTTCATGTATATTTCTTTTTAATCCATATTTGCTAAAAGATCCTAAGAATGTATGTAAAACTGTTTTTTGAAGTCTTGTGCTACTCTTTTTTTTTTCTTCCATTCCCTCTCTCTTTAGGTGACACGTCTGTGTGATCTTTCTGTAGAAGGAGATTCTGTAACGTCAGTCGGTTGGTCAGAGAGGGTGAGTTTAGTTTTTTTTGTTGTGTTTTTTTTGTGTGTTTTTTTTAATCTATTATGATCTTAATTAGAGGGGTTGGCAGTGGCGCATTTGGTAGTCGGTGCTTCACGACATGACTCTTCCTGGCCATATGCCGAAGTTTCCCTGGACAAGATCCCCAGAATGTCGACAGAAACCCCAGCCACTGAGGTTTCACATCCAGTCTAAAAAAGAAAAACCTTATTACTTTTTTTTTTTTTTTTTTACATGCCGCGTCTAAAATAAGACTCCGAAAGAGCTTGCACACAAAAACTCTTTTTTTTTATACTGATAAAGCAAGGAGTATTTGAAAAGGTTTCTCAGAGACTTATATAGTACTTGACATTTTGTAAAAATGTGATTGGAGATGGATTGGATTGTTATGTGGGCTCTGCTTGTTCTTGGTTTTGTGTTATGCTGTTTGAAGTCTTCACTGACTTTTCATAAATCAGTGTGATTTTCAAAGTGTGCTGTCTACATTTAGGGTAACCTTGTAGCTGTGGGGACTCATAAAGGTTATGTTCAGATCTGGGATGCAGCAGCAGGAAAAAAGCTTTCTGTACTAGAAGGACACACAGCCAGAGTGGGTGAGTTAATAGTATTGAGAGACGGAGGCAGTTGGAGTAGTTAAAATATTACCATATTTGTTCATTTTTACTCAGTTTTTTAGCAACATTTGCTAAATCATCTTCCCTTCATTCTGCTTTTCCTTGTATCCTGCCAGGTGCATTGGCATGGAATGCAGACCAGCTGTCGTCTGGGAGCCGTGATCGCGTGATCCTGCAGCGGGACATCAGAGCCCCACCTCTCCAGTCGGAACGCCGTCTCCAAGGACACAGACAGGAAGTCTGTGGGCTTAAGTGGAGCACAGACCACCAGCTGCTAGCTTCAGGTGGAAATGATAACAAGGTATGCAGAATGAGAATATCAATGATTTTGTCAGCTGCATGTCTGTGTCAGGATAACTTCCATAAAACATCACCAACTTAATTATTTTTCTTCCCACTGTCTGTAGCTGCTTGTGTGGAACCACTCGAGCGTCCTCCCAGTGCAGCAGTACACAGAGCACTTGGCTGCAGTGAAGGCCATCGCCTGGTCTCCCCACCAGCACGGTCTGCTTGCCTCCGGAGGCGGAACAGCCGACCGCTGCATTCGCTTCTGGAATACTCTGACCGGCCAGCCGCTGCAGTGCACTGACACCGGCTCACAGGTCTGCAACCTGGCCTGGTCCAAGCACACAAATGAACTGGTGAGTTACCAGAAGTCTGTTATGTGGACAGTGCTGTTGTAAAGTAGAGTTACAACAATGCTGACTGTTTTATAAAAGCAGGGGAATGTGGTCAGTGACCTTGTAACCAGTATGCTCCAGTCTTGCTTGTAATTCTTTAGCTGAGCTACGTTAAACATTCAATGCTAAGCAACCTCTGTAGAGGAAGTAAAAAGAATTGTTAACTAATCTTAAATAAGCACGCCCTAAATTGGCAATGCTCCATTAAGTCTCATATGATAATATTGCATTTTCCTGCAGGTCAGCACTCATGGGTATTCTCAGAACCAGATCTTGGTGTGGAAGTATCCCTCTCTAACTCAAGTGGCCAAACTTACAGGACATTCCTACAGAGTACTCTACCTGGTGAGTATATGCTGTTGCCAAAATGAGGCACTAAAAGCATTACTGGAAAATAAAACAATAGATAGAGATATAACCTGAAATATGCATCCTCAGTATGAAAACTAGTATTAGGTTTATTGCTATTTTTCATGTTTGTTTATTATTTATTTGCAAGAAAAATTAACTATTTGCAGTTTTTTACTTAAATTGGTCATGAAGTGTGATCTGTTCATAACCCAATATATAAACAATATTTCTAAGCTGTTACCTCTATGGAGACTAGTTAAAAGTAACAAAACATTTATAGACAACTTGTCTCACTGTGGACTATTGAATATCTAATAGTGTCTATGTGTATCAGGTCACATTTCATGGCCAGAAAATTGCACTTATCATTTCTTGCTACCGTTTGTAGGACAAGGAAACAGACTGTATAATTTCTGGATGTTTTTGAATTATTAACCACACAGATTACACACTGTTAAAATACTGTATTTTCAGTGTATGATAATGTGTTTATGTGCAGGCCATGTCTCCTGATGGAGAGGCCATTGTGACGGGGGCTGGAGATGAAACACTTCGGTTCTGGAACGTCTTTAGCAAAATGAGATCCACTAAGGTATTTATTCTCTCTAGTTCTTGCATATATTTAAGGGTAAGAGCATTTTTCCTGAAGGACATTTCATGGTCTCTGTCTTATTTCTTTTTTTCCCCTTCCTCTTGTAGGAATCAGTATCTGTGCTGAACCTCTTCACCAGGATCCGGTAGTAAGCACACCTCTGAGCTACAAGGGAATAAATACAGGAAGGGGAATTATCTTTGCATGTATCAACCTGTGAATGTGCCTCTTCTTTAAGTATTCACCTCAGTAGTCTACAGAGGGCCACCCCTCAATTGCCCTTAGTTTATTTAGCCAAGTTGTAGCTGGAGGTGGGAGAAGTGGAAGAGGTGCACAGCCTGAGTGTTGAGGGCAGAGGACATGCATACAGTATGTACAGTATTCCACTTCGTCCTGAATGATGGAGCTACTGCCTCCTCCAACAGACCAGTGATCTCTAAGTTTTGGGGGTATTATTTCCCCATGTGATAATGCTTTGTTTACACACTGATGTTGTGCATACCTGCCAAATATTGAGTTTGTCCTTGTAATTGTCTATTTATTTTACTTAGTTTTTGTTTTTGTTTTTTTACATAATTTTACCATATCTTCTTACCGGTGTGTTTGGTTTAAATGGGGTAATTTCCTTTTATATGTAACTGCAGTTTTTGTTCTGATCTGTGGAGAATGTTTTGTTATCGTTCAGGTTTGCAGAAAATTTCAAGCTTCTCTTTTTGCATTAAACTGAGGAGCAATAATGTTTCATGTACGCTGATAATGCATTACATAATTTTGTGCAGGAACTGTTAATGGTTAACAAGCATTGGACAATTGGATCTGATTTCCTTTTTTTTTTTAAATCTGACATTAGGTTTGTTTTAGTCTGATAATATTAAGCAGTACTGGAAAATGTTTCATAATAATAAGAAAAAATCCTGTAATAGCATACAGCATATCTTAAAAAAAACTCATAACACTGTACATTTGAACAGTTGCTTACAAAAGTAGTTCAGATGAAAACTAGAAGATTTTAATGTGTCTTATGTGGAAGCTTTTCACTCATCTTGTTTCCTCACTTTGCCCACAATCAAGCAGAACTAATTTAAATGAAAATACTTTGACTTATCAGTGTAGTTTGAAACAGCAGCTAAAGCACACATTAAAAACATTTGGGACTAAACCAGATGGTATAACTCTGTTCTCTGCAGAGCTTCTTGCTTTGTGCTGTGCCTGCTAAGATATTCAAGCTCGAGGCACTTGTCTTTTGCTACTTCAGAGCATTTCTGTGTTTAACAGTCATGCTATTACCCTTTATTTTATTTTTGTTTTGTTTTTTATCTGGAAAAAAAGGATTTCATATAATCTGCAGCATTTTCTCACAGGTGTGTTTTTTCTTTTCTTCCTCTCTCTGAGTGCTTAAGTCAACTAGCGTGCCACATTTAGGTGAATGCTATTTATTTGTGTTGTGAAACGTTCTTGTACAGAGATGGCATGTTTGTTTATTAATGTTTTCTGCAGGAAGTCGAAGGGCAGTTTTTACTGCTCAACCCTGTGGAAATTTCAAAATCAAGACTTTTCTGCCAACTTGAAATACAGTAAGAATGTTAAAAAGACAACTATTTCTGTACTGAGTGATAATCAACAATTAAATGACCATATCTCATAGCTCGTGTTGTTACTGTTTTATTGTCCTAGTAGCAGAGAGTTAACATCTGTAAAATCAGGTGCCGGCATTAGAGTAAATTGTACCTTTGTCAGGGTCTATTTACACATAAATTCTCAGAATATTTACTGTCACATGATGGAAATAAACTACAGTAATATGTTCCTTCAGTGATGTAACTACATTTTCATTTTGATACATGTCCTCATCCCTAACTAACACTGAGTGACACCTATTGCGATTTAGCAGTTTTTGTGCTTTTTCACAGACATGGGTACACCCCAGTGCCTGTAAACATTTGTTGGAGTCTCATTTTAACTAATGGATCATGATGATTTAATGAGTTTTTAGTTGGGTAAAGATCTGGAGCCATTGAATGTGACATTCCCTCCACTCATTTTTTCATGTTTTTCCAATACTTGAATTTTACAGTGCATTTACAGTGTCATTTCTTGTCTTGTGATTCACTGCTCCACTACTGATACCACACCCATACAATCATCCTTAACCATGTTACCTTAAAGGTGAGAATCAGATTAATATCCTAATGCTAAGGTTGACCGTCTTTATAACAGGTTATAAGAAAGGTTAAACATCCTAACAGACGGCTAACATCCCCACAAGGTATCTGGTTTCACTTTATCCTCAGTTTAGGACTACATTTGTAAGAAAGGGAGCTTTTAGCAACTACGAAACACCCTGTGGCTTCACCTTGTTCCCTGGAAGTCTGTAAAATTTCATCATATTACCAGTCCAGCCCACACAAACACAGTTTTGACCCAGAGCATGAAAAATAACAAGTGTTTACCGCCTCCCAAAGCTCCCAACACCTCTGCTTCTGCCCTGTGGCCTATCCATACTCACTCTTACACATTTAAACAGCAAATGGATTTTTATCAGTGTAAACAACAGCCGAAGGGTCCAAGTACATGAAGGGGAAAAAAAGAGGATCTTGAATGATTATGTTCCTTTGTTTTTGTTATATTTACAGATAGAAATTATCCAAATTAAAGCTGTACTTATCAGAGAAAGACAAAAAATAATAAAAAAAATACTGCTGTTACCAGTGTTAATTTAGTGACTTCAAAAACTAAAGGTCTTTTTCGTGAAGTGGTTTTCTTTCTGTGTAATGAAGATCAGGTTTTGTAGGACCTTATTGTAGGACTCAGAGAGCCCAAGCCTTTCTCCCCTTCAGACTCCATTATAGTGTCATCTTAATAACATGCATAGTCCATTATGGTGATCAGATAAATCATCTGAATGGAAGATATTCAGCACAGTCTTCCAACTCATCTTTGGCTCTCTGTGGGCAGATGTTAACATTAAGCCCTGAAAGCAGAGGGAAGAACAGAGGGGGATCACTAATGTGCATAATCCTACCTCCTGATGTTTCCATCAAGAGGCACAGAGTGTGATGTTCGTTATACAACCAAAGGCTCACAACACCGTGAGCAGGATCTTCCCCCAGGATCCTCTCTAAGCTCGACTCTTGAGTTGCATTGATAACCAACCTACAGTGATATCAAAGGAACAAGGCTTTTGTGATAATTAATAGTTGCAGCCACCCAGGCTCCTTTTTGGTCATTTTGTCAGAGGGAACAGCGCACAGAGAGGGTCACTCATGTGCCTTATTTACAAACACACACTCACCTCAGCAGCACCTTTGCCTGTAAACTGTGGTGTGCTGACAAATAGCAGGTCTTGGAGAAGGTGCTATTAAATAACAACATAAAGATTCAGTGGTGGCTGATGGTTTAGACGCTTTTGTTAAAATGTCACACAGGGCCCTGCATGCGGCAGGAAACATCCTCGCCATGGTGCCATTTAGCATGTTTCTTGTGTGGGGAATAAAAAGTGAGATTGTCCTTAAATTAAGTCCTGCTGTGATGACGGCTCAGTGAATGTATCAGTTTGAGCCCTGGTCATTATTCTTGACATTTTCAAAGTGAAATAGTTGTTGAATGGAGTCCTAAAATGTAGACATGTCAACATTAGACTAACATGAAATTCTGAGGAAGACTGTGCATTTTTATAATTTTTACGTCCTTATGGATTCTTAGAGACTTGTTTAATATAAGCACTGGCACTGTTATTGTGAACTGTGATCCTGAGGCAAAACTACCAGCAGCTTACACAAAGTTTTATTGTAAGGAAAAATCATTGCTGCTCACTTTATGCAACTACAGGACACTTCCATAACTGCTGTAACGTACTGTACTTGAATGTAAATCTGATCCAATTAAGCTGGTGACTGAAAAACAAAACTCTAAGCTTGTAAACGTAAATTAAAGTGCACATTTAAATCAGTCGCTTGTACCCTACCAGCCTACAACCAATACTAAACTATCAAGGAGGTGAAAACAATGAGTAACAGTATCATTTGATTAACATGTCATAGTGAACACAGACAGTAGGTATGATTATTATCTTTTTAGACAGAATGAGGGAGATATCTTAACACAGGGAAGGCAGAGGGACATTTAATACCATTCATATACATGTACTCCCCAAACCAAAACCATAGAAAGCATGCTGAAAATCACTGAAGTCACCCTTTAATGAGGTTCTGATGTAGTGCACATGCAGTATGAGTATGGGGTTCCCAAACTCAGTCCTCAGCCCCCCCTGTCCAGGGACCAAGTATGGGAACCACTGCAGTTTGATGTGTTAATGTGTTTGAGAGTACCCCAAACTTCAGATTTGGGAACTTCAATTTCCAACAAGCATTCTCTGCAAGCTATGGAAAAGAGGTCTAAAAGATTCTTCAGAAATCTTCTCTCCCTATATTAACCATCTTTTTAGCTCCTTCCTCCCTTTTTTTAAAAGACTGGAAAGTATCAGAAGTAGATTCTTCAACACTTCCTCAAATGGTGTTTGCATCCTTTAGACCTAAATGACCAATGCTAACTTAGCTGGTTTGTAGTGATAGCATTTTAAGATAATGCTTTATTTATTTATTTTAAATTATTCTGTAATGCTTTAGAAAGTTTTAATTGTTATAATGACCATTTCACCAGTTGTTTAGTCTCACAGTGCAGTTACAGTATGTGACATGTTTTAGTTGATCTTATATTTTCACTAAAAAAACTAGAACCATGAATAATTCTGTAAATGTATTTGCACAGGATGATAAATCCCCCTTTGTTTTCCAGAGCTTTTCGTTGTGTGTGTGTGTGTGTGTGTGTGTGTGTGTACAACAGCCTTTGGGCATGTAACATTTCATTCCTTTTGTTTCCATTGCAAATTAATGACTTGCCTGATCTTAATGGCACAGTTCAGCTTTAATTCAATTACACCTGAGCTTCTCACCAAAGTCAGGCTCAGGTGCTCAGGTGTCAAGTCTTTGGCACTCTCGAGTCGCATGATTTCAATTTAGGATTTTCTGTGTGAATCGTTTCCTCAATCAAACTACGAGCTGACATGAGGTCAGAAAATCGCATTGATTTAGTCATTGTACGTGTATGTATATATATGCATAAACATCCTCATCCTCCATCCGTTTATTCATCCTTAACCTACATAATGTAATTTAGCTGCCGGTTTGGGCCGCACCCTTAACAAGGTCTGAAAAAAAATGCACGTCAATTGGCCCCATCTCGCAGTCGTCACTCCACATCGCACCGCCTCCTCCTTGTCTTCTCCGAGCAGCAGACGTATATAAACACGCTGGTCCATCTTCCTCCAGCCTACCCAGTAACATCATGATAACCATGAAGCTACGTGGAGCTCAGATGGGAGGGCACTGATTTCAATAGAAAACCAAACAGTGAAAGAGACGCAGCCTCGGCTACTTATCGAGCACACGATGCTTATTTAACCTGTTGTTCCCGATGATAAAAGGTGAGT
This sequence comes from Sandelia bainsii, assembly GCA_032362345.1. Classification (NCBI taxonomy): domain Eukaryota; kingdom Metazoa; phylum Chordata; class Actinopteri; order Anabantiformes; family Anabantidae; genus Sandelia; species Sandelia bainsii. Next base: position 9,098,040 of record JAUMHL010000010.1, read on the forward strand.
CCATCACTAACCTTTGTCCTGCTTGATTTCTTAGCAGAATGCAGTGTTAGTTTATCTGGTGGTTATTCATATATTTGACATGTTTTTCGCTCAGCGAAAGCTACCATTGCGTTTTTTTTTTAGCACTTCAAGGATGAAAAATAAAGACGATCAAGCAAAACGCCTTCGAGCTGTGAACGGAAAACACACATAGCTGTTCAAATTCAGACTGCGTCCAAGGGAAATTAAATGACAACCCTTTCCTCCTCTTCCTGCCTCGCCTGGAGGAAAATGTTTACCATGTCGTCATGTTGCCGTGACTTGAGACAAAAAAAAGGATAACTGATCTTACTTACTCCAGATTATAAGCCAGATATCAGTGGTCTTTTGGCTTTATAGCCTCATGAGAGAAAAGTTCGGTGCAGCAACAGGTGGCATGTTTTTTTTTTCCCCGGGCCGGAATCGAGGCGAGATGCTGAGGAGGAGATGGACGTGCAGGAAAAGTAGGGCGTCATTCAGCACCGAGACGCTGGACAGCTCCCACGTCGAGGGCTACTCGGTCCCATTTACCTGCATCCTGCACGGAATAACACATGTATCTGTGGTTTTCATAGCTTTTTTTTTTTTTTAAACATGTTGACGTGTCTACTGAATATTAACACAACCTCATGGTCAGCATTCATTTCAGCTGCTGTTTCAGCACTAAATGGACGATATCTGAGTGACATATGCTTGAATGACAGACTGCAAGAACAACAGCAAGTCATCTTTTAATCCTATATACTGTATAAATATGACTTTAGTGAACATTATTGACCATTGCTCCTGGGGTCTCCTCTTACTGTGTTCAACACTCTCTCTAGTTTGCACTCAAGGATCCCCCTTTTCTCTCCTTCCTCCCTTCCTTCCTCCCTTCTATCTTCTCACTAAACTGTCCCCAGCTTACCATCCCCCTCTTCCACTGACTCCCAGTCTTGTTGCATAGCTACCAGCTCAGAAACATACTGGAGATGCAGGACAATCCGTCTGTCTCTTTTCTCTCCATCTCTCTTTCAGTCCAAATGTGACTTATTGGAAGGAAAAACACAAATAATTGGTTTGTGCTCCCATTCCCATTTTCTCAATTGTGCACAGCTTAGGGTTTCTGTTCATTGTATACAGTGAACATGATTTATTCTAAGTGCTGTGCTGTGACCCTCACTCTGTGTTATTCCTCCTCCTCCTCCTGTCTCCTTTTTTTTGAGAGGAGCTGAAAGGTTGGCATTACAACAACAAAGGAAGGATGGAATGTCAACAGGCTTCAGAGAGAAATGGGTTGAGGGAAACACACAGATGGGAATTGCATGCGGGTTCCCATCCCCGACAACAAAAAGTTCAAAATCTATCAACACACCACGAGCCGGTGGTCAGATGCACTGCAACACCTGTGACATGTGCATATTCAGACTTGTTCTGTAGCTCTGAAGTCTTTGATAATGCAAAATCAATTTATCCTGTTTGACATCACAACAGTAAAGATGAGGTCTTAAACTTAGTATTTCAAAACATTGTGTTACTACAAGTTGTTTCTTTTTCTTTTATTACAGACGGATGCCACCACCACAAAGGAGGAGATGCAGAGGGAAAGTGTTGTTAGTGCTAAGTGGAAGACTAGTGATTTTGTTGTGACGCTGATCAAAGAACAACAAGTCCCAGTCTGCCTCTCAGCATAAGCAGTGCTCGTCAGTGTTTACCTGCATGGCTCTTCAGTTACGAATATGTTCACATTTCACAATGTTGGCTTTTCAGTACGAAACCTTAAATGCTTTGAAAAGCTAAAATGTTTTGGTTCAGCTCTCGTGTGTCACATTTTGTTCAAAATAGCCAAGTATTATTGTCTTATGTTCTTTTCCAATCTTTTATTACAATAAGTAATTGTTAATCTAAATGGTTATTGTTCATTAATTAATCGGCATTTATACTTACAGTATTTCTTGTGTTTTATTTTGGTCAAATAAAACCAGAATGTAAACCTCTTAGGCTACATGTACTATATTTCTTATTTCTGCATTTTCTCACATCAGCATCCATTTGGGTCTAAAACACCACATACAATACACAGTGGGCACTGAGAAGATCACAGTGAAAAAAAAACACTCTACCTAATAAGCTACCTGTTCTTATGTTCACCTAACTATATTTTGCGCTCAAACTTATTAGACTCAATGAGATGGCCTGTTCCCAGAAAGCTTCATGTAATGCACGTTGCTATAGAGGACTAAGCATGTTATCTATTAATAAGATGTCGCCAGTCTATCACAGAACTAACACATAGAGACAGACGACCATTCACACACAGAGTCACACGTATGGGCAAATTAAAATCACCAATTAACGTAACTGCATGTGTTTCGACTGTGGGAGGAAGCTAGAGTACCTGGAGGAAACCCACATGTGCACGGGGGAGAACATGCACACAGCACACTTAAAAGCAACCCGCTGGTGGATTCAAACCCAGGTTCTTCTAGCTGTGTGTGCTTACCACCAAACCACTGCATCAGTCCCTGTAATGTGCAGTAAATAGCAATTGTTTTCTCTAGTAATTTGGAGTTTTGAATGACTATGTGACTAACAAAACTGGGGGTATCACAAAACCAACTGTGTAGGCAATCATCCTCATTATTAAAACAAGTGTTGGGAGGCTGACCTGACCTTCTGCATGGTGACTAACGCTTTGCTGCACTGCATGGTACCAGAGAAGACATTCACTTTGAACTTAGCAGCAGTGTTAGGGAATGAGTTTCATACACACAGTTGCTGTTTGTAGTTGTTTTGCTCCTCTCGCTTATGAAGTGGATGCAGAACTGGGCCCTTTCTGAGCTTTGATTAATATCAGTAAACATACCTGAGCAAATATAAGGTACCTACAGTCACGAAGAAGACTTAGAGGCAGCAGAGAAGACTCTCTGCTCTACTGCTGGTATAACAGCTGTTGCCATATTCACAAAGATCAGGATAATTTATTGACAGCAAATAAAAATACAGTAAGACACAAGTGTACCGTTGAAAGACTTCATCATGCCATGACAGTATGAACCAGTAGGTGAAATTCTACCAGCTTCTATGTAAAGCCAGTAAATAAACTGCAAAGTCCAGGACCACAGACAGATCTATGGTTAAAAATTACCGCAAAAAAAAAAAAAAGACACGACAGAGAAATCTCTTTTTTATGGTTACCAGGATACCTGCATGAGTAACCTGACAGGATCCCCATTTTTGTTACACACTGCTAACACAGTGCTTAGAACAAAAAAGTCATTTCATTTCTGTAAAATCCGATCATATCAATAGAATGATTGATTTACCATCACTGAAAGCTGACATGAAACCAACATGTAAGTTGGTTTTGAATGGCAGATCATCTTCATCTTCAGGCACACTACAGGGCAAAAATCAACCATGTCACTGTCTTTTATTAATCATGATCACAGACAATGCGGTAGTCCCTTTTCACGCAGAAAAGCAAGCAATGTTTTAATTAAAAATGCATCGTGGCTGGTCTCATTCACACTGCACCCAGTAAGTCTCCAGATTGGTGGCATGCTGGTTTTTCATATATAAAAACCAGCGACCGGCTTGCGTTGCTAAGCAACACAAAAGAGTCAAGTGCATTTGTTTATTGGCCAATAAGAATGCAGAAAAACTTTCAAGGTTTTTCAGGTCCTGTAATAATGTCACTCACAGAAAAAAAATAGAGGTGAGGATTTACTAATAACAACCTTTCATATATTTCTGTGAGTGTATAAATAGTGTAATGAATTTCCCTCTTGCACCATCATACAGCTCATGAAATGGCTGGTGTAGAAGTAAAAAGGTGGATGATTTGCTTTTGGTTTTAGCTTCATACAGACTGGAATTAGCTCTCAATCCCTTTTCTCTAATGTGAAAAAGGCTCTATAAAGTTAAAACCTAGTACGTGCAGCACACACCTTCTGTTGCACATACTGCGCTGTTAATAATGAAAAGTGTGATCACTTTCAGGGTCCAAGCAAAAAGACATGTTCACCTTAACATATACATTCCCTGCCTTTTGTTCTGCCTTGTCTGACTCACACATCACAACTATAACACTGCGACATGTATGGTCCTTTAATTGTCCTGTTTTTCCTGAATTAGAACTCAAAACTGCTATGATGTTGTAAAAAAAAGATACTTAAGTGTGTAAATATTATGTCTGAACAATAAAAGTTGCTGCCAAGAGTCCAGGCATACGGTTTCACAAAGAATGAAAATGGTAGAAAATGGTGATGGATGTGTCAGAGGAAGTGCACAACAGGTGACAAATTGCAACAGATACATTCTCAAGAGCACAGACCTTCTGTAATACATGTACTCCCTCCTCGTTGTTATTACTATCTGGGCACCCAGCCTGGCGTGATGTTATGCCAACTGTCTGTGCTGGCGCCCATCACCGGCAGCACCCTGGCACCTTGGAGGGACTCTGGGGGAGTGAGAGGCAGTCAGCAGTCAGCATGTGGCTACATGTGTGGTCAGGAGGAGCGAACATGTCTTCTCGTCATGAAAGCAGGGGTGACATTCGATGAACAGGCACAGATCAGTCCTGTTACCAGACATAAGCTCCACCTCCTGGCAGATTACGATTACTAATACTAATTACAAATATCTGAGCAGTGTCATCTCTGATGTAATTTTGTAGGTAATTTAGGATGATAAAAAAAAACCTCGATGTAAACTGTAGTGATAAATGACCAGCAGTTGTGACTAATTATGAGATCTTATCATCATAAAATAATAAACTGCATCAGGTAATGCCAATGAACGCTGTTCATATTTACAGAAAACAGAAAGCCATTCAGTACAAAACAGAGGCCTAGCTTATTTTATGTGGCACAATTAACAATTACAAAGTAATCAGTAGGGATTTTGATCATGTTTAGCTTGCAAAGAATGTCTACTACTATACAATAAACAGACACTTAGACCTCTCTGATCCTAAACTGTCTGCTGTGTAAGTTAATAGCTTCTATTGCCTTGATTTCATTGGCCTTTAAATACAGAAGCTAATCAGGAATTTGATTAAAATAGGCAATAAAAAGGTGAAGGAGCAGAACTAGAGGGAAACTTTATCCTCTGAGTCATTTGACTTTTTAAAGGATGAAACGGTGACACTCTTTTTAAACTGAAATATCTCAACAACTATCAGGTAGACTGCAATGAAATTAGAGACATCCCAGATGATGAATCCCAACAACTTCCTGGACTTTTCCTCTAGTTCCGCCAGTCCCAAGTGTTAGTTTAATGGTTATGACATTTGGTACATGCAATTATGTGCCACCCAGGATGAATTAATTGATTTCATTAGGACAAAGGAATGAGTCCGATTTAACTAAATACAACACAAAATTCACACACATTCTCACCCTCAGTTGTGTTCACTGCCGATTAAATGTTAGCATGCTAACAAACTAAGACGATTAACATAACGTACATTATACACTATGTGCTGAACATCAGCACACTAGCATCGTCTTCATGAACATTTTTATCATACAGCCTCTCAGTTTCACTAGTCTAGATTACTTAGTCTAGTTGACAATACTTTGTCATTACCCATTTAAAACATATTTTGCCTCTCAGTTAAACATGGAAGGTTAACATATCAATGGCAAAACATTGCCACACTGAATAAAATAAGACAGGAGACAGTGTCTGAGTTAAGTTTCTTATGTTGGCAATTCAGCTACTTCAGAGCAATTTACAGGCATTTTTACACATAAACTGCAGGGTCCTCATATATTCTGTGTCTCTGATTTTCTGAAGATGTTAGTGAGTCTTTCTAAGGAAGATTAAGGAATGCCCTCTTATATCTCATACTGTTTTATTAAGGTTATTTGTACAGTACTGAATAATGAAGATATATTAAATGTTATTATTCACAGAAGTGTTTTAAAGTCATATTAACAATGTTACACATTTATATTTTTTATATTTTAAATTATTTGACCATTACAGTGGAAAGATGGTTTTGAATTAAAGCAACGCTTTTCTTATAATGTATTTTGTTAAATGAGTATTTGAATCTATTCACAGTTTTGAAGTATTCACTATATTCAGAAAGGTCCAGGAGAGACATCTCTTAGCTCATGTAATTGTATAAAAAGCCACATTTTAAATGGGTCCATGGTTAATATACACATAGGACCTGCATTTCACTCTGATAAAATTAACATTATGAATAGTTCAATTGTGCTACTACATCAGCAATATATAGCTAGATACATTAAATGAGAAGTCATTAAGTCAGAACTGTGAATTGTGAACTACAGCTTAAAGTGTATGATTATCATATTATTATTTTCACCCCAGAAAGCCTCATCATCCATCCATTAGCTGTAGCCAGTTATCCATGAGGATCACAGAGGCTGGAGCCAAGCCCAGCTGACACTGGATAAAGGACAGGCTACACCCTGGACAGCACACTATATCTCGTGGCTAACACACACAGACAGACAATTCATTCTAACACGTCCTGCCAATTAACATAAACTACATTTTTTGCACCGTGGGACAAACCATCGTGCTACTCGCAGCCCAATCTCAGGGGCTTTGGCCACGATATACTGTATGCAGCATATCACAGTTTGAGAACAAATCAAAAACCTTTTCAGCATAATATGCTAAACAAATTAATTTTACTGAAAAAAGACCCATCTTTTACATTCACCTGAATCAACAACACATTCACTGCAACACAAACATCATTGATGACTGGACGAGGAGATGATTTTTGAGCAGCTTTGTTTTACGTTCATAAAAATGTCTCAAGATTATATTTACAGAACAAAACATACTTAGGATCACAATGAAGAATCTTTTGAGGCCTTAATATATCATATCACATCATTAATTTTTTTTGGCAAATAATAAAGACTTCAGTCCAAAACACAAAAAAATGTTGGTGGCTAACTTGAAGTACATAAATAGTTTGTAGCACAAACACAGCTGAAACCACTTGCCATTAACATCAGTATTTTTCATATATTATTAAACTTGCAGTTTACATGATGAAACAGAGCAGAAATATGACATATGATGTTTCAGGTTAATCTGTGTTTTTCATCTATGATGTGGAGCACAGTCAAGTCTCATCAATGCTTACACACTTCAACTGAAATCTGAGTTCACTGTGATGGTGAAATTAGCACACTGGTTAAATGAAAATTACTTCTATAGTCAACAAACTGAGACCAACCCAGTGACACACATAAAGCACAGCAGACATGTTCTTCCAAAATGTCACCAGCAGCACAGCCAGATATTCCAGATGAAATAAATAGCGAAGGCATATAAAAGTGAAATGAAATATGAGTAAAACAGAGGTATGGGTAAGAAAGCTGAATCTTTTAGTTTGAAGTGTTGCTTACAAAAAGTATGATTTTGGAGTTTGAATGTTGCACTATACAAGTGTAATTTAACCAAAAAATGTTGAGCTCCATTTCATCTGCTGGGCTATACAACTGGTCTGAGACCTGCTTTATTTACACTGAAGAGGAACTGATAGTCACACATTAATGTCAATTTAGGATTGAGAATCAAAAACAAAGTTGTCTGTAATGTGAGAATGAAAGAAGCCTTTGGAGACCAAACTATTAAAACAAAAAAGACGGGGCTTTTGATCTTCGGCACATCACCTCCCACTGGAAGAAAACTGAAATCCGTAACACTTTAACAGGTAACGACTGGTTGAAACAAACATAACCCATCAGCTTAAGATGAAACTGGACAGTCAGTACTAGGTGGTCTTCACCAGATCATAGACGTGGATGTGAACGTCATCATCATATTTGATGTAGTATACCGTGGGTTTTGCTGGAACCTGGTAGATCACCAAGCCCGTCCTCTTCAGACCGTTATCTGTGACGTACTCCACCTGTTTCCCTACAAGGCTCTCTGGCTCCTCTCCAGGCTTCCTGTCTGCTGGCAGCAGGTGTTTGTTCTCTGTAGAACAGTCAGATAAACAAAAGAAAGAAGAACTAAGTTAGAGAAGGACAAAACAAATCAATGAAACAGGAGAAGGCTATGTAAAAAAAACTGCAAGTAAATGATCTACAGTTTGAAAATGAACCTTAGACTCTACCAAACATTTTTTCCCCAGTTTATGCGTCTGACCTTCCTTCTAGATACTATTGTCTCTTTCTATTGACTCAAAAAAAACTTTTATAATGCTGGCTACGGGAATCTGTGCCACATTTACAGGAGCATATGAGATATGAAACAGTTTTACTCTACCTGACTCTGGCAGGACACGTAGATCTCCGTCTTTATAGTCATCCCACAACTGGTACATGTACAGCACTGGGTCCTTCTCATAGGTGATGTAATACCAGTGGGTCATTATGGGGGCTCGGGACAGCACCATGCCTCGCCACTCATTTTTCTCACCATCCTCCTTCTCGAACAGATGCTCAACAGCTCGCCCCACCAGCTCCTCTGCCCCGGGAGGCACCTTGATCTTATTATTCACTGCAGGAAGGACAAGACACTTTGATGAGCCAGCTAACTTTAACCTTTATGGATCCCAGATGATACAGTATATTCAAGCAATAAAATAGCATTATAATGCTTGCACAACACTAATAATCTGCTATAACCCTTGACAATGGGTTGTGCTTAAAATGAGTTTTACATCAGTTATTAGTAAGTAACCATAATAAAAATATTTTAAAAATCTCACTAAATTCAGCCTCAAGCTGTCACACCATTAGTGTTTTCATTTGAAGTGGTGAGTTATCATATTTTATAAGATTTTCACTTCTTTTGTTGTCTAATAAATTAAAGTAATAGTTTTTTTAATTATGCAGTAATATGCGGTTCACTTGTGTTTCTACATTTGAGGCAAATCCTCAGGCGACTGTGATGCCCGTCAGCAATAACAGTGAAGTGTTTGGCATAAACACCAGAGGGTGGCTGGTGTTAACAACAATAGTCACTACACAAGAACTGATTCAGAGAAAAACAAGAAGTTAAGCGTCAACAGAAAAGCCTAAGAAAAAGGCCACATAAATTTCTAATGAAACTGCTCACCAAGTATGACCAAACTTAACACAAAGAAGGAGCTAAAAGCTACTAAATACCTTTTACAATAATGTTTGCAAGATGCAGACCCAACAAAAGAAAAAGTATCACCATGATTAAAGGTGGATGTTATCACACTCACCGACTTTCTCTGACAACACCTGCAGGTTTGACACCCGGCTGTCTTTGAACAGCTCAATGCCATAGACGCAGTCAAAGCCATCATATTTGACCATATACAGGGAGTTGTTGACAGTCAGCCGCTCCAGAACGGTGCCTTTCCACTTCGTCACATTACCTTTCTCCCTCCAGGTGTGCTGGATCCTGCGGCCCAGCAGGTTGTCTGGGTCTGGGCTCAGGGTCGACGCTGAGCTCTCACTCAGCTCTCCACTGCTACGCTTCCTGTAAACACAGAGGGAAGAAGGCCCACGATAATATCAGTGTATTTGTTTTGAGCTACTGTGGATTGAGAATATGAACCTTTAGATGTAAACTCTACTGTCTGGAAATGTTACATATACACACAAAGACATATGTCTGCAAGTGTCAGGCTATCATGTGCCTACACTTCAGAGTGATACAACTAAAAACAATCATTTCTTTAATGTGAATTCATCAATTTGTTGACACAGTAGATTAGATAGAGATTCCTCCTGCGTCGTGTGCCTTGGTGTGTAGTGAAGTATTTACTGTTACACTGTTATACACACATACATACATTTAACTATATACACAGGAAGAGTTAAAGGAGGTTAACAAGACTTTGAGTTTGACCCTACCTGCCTCGTTTCTTTGACATGTTTCCATAAATTCACACGAACCCTGTGAGACACAAGACAAGTCAGTGAGTAAACCTTACATCTTAACTCACATTATTTAAAATGTTATTTAGCAGTTAATGTGCAGCAGACACACTCATGGTGTCCAGCGGCTCTGCTGATCCGAGCTCAATCAGCCAGTCATGCAAATTAGCCAGCAGACCCGCATTACCGGATGTAAACAACATCACTGCGACAAGCCCAATGCTAATGCTAACTAAAGTAGCTCAATGCTAATACAGACAACACGGAGAGTTGTATTTATACAGCTAACTATATGGCTAATAAATGTGTAAGTTCACCGAGGCTAGCTGAATAAATGTCGACGTGTCGAGAGTCGTCGGACAGGTTTAGCTACAGTATGTCTAAAACTGGAAACAGCGAGGCATCTGACGTAAATGAATCATTCAAGTCACTTTTCTTTTTAAGTGACAACCATTTCTGAGAAATTGTCTTCTGCATTTCTACTCATAAGCTAGCTGAACAAAAGGAAATGCATCGCCATGTAAGCGCTGATTTTGCACCATGATGGTAGTTACTAGATTAACGTAAAAAATAAAGACTGACCATTAGAAATTAATTTGTATTTTTATTGTAGTCGACAAGTTAAATAGGTGGGAGCCGGCGGAGTAAGCTGTTTGCCCTACCTGATCAATAATTTCACATGTGTTTGTCTTTGCAGAGCAGATTCCACCACCTAACGTAGACTAGATGCACGGAAATGCTTTGTGGACTACAACTACCAGAAGGAACGCGAAACTCGCAACGCACTCTGGGAATGGACGTCAGTGTGATTTAGCTCATTTTAAATCAACTTAAATACTAACAAGCTTGCACAGGCCTGTGTTTTCTGTGTTGTTGGCCAGCAGGTTAATCGTATTAAAAACGCTTTGGTCTCTTTTAGGTGCTTAGGGTGTATTGACGCTGTGACCGTCCTAAAACTACATTTCCCAACATTCACCTTTAATTAATTCCATATTTTTGTCTACAGTCATTAAGGGCTGCAAAATTACACTTTTCTTTCTTTATCACCAACCTGAGTAATGATTGACGTTACAGACATAGCAACAAGTTACTGAAAAATATTAAAGACAGATTTTCTTTGACAGTGAAATTTAATTTTAAATTACATTCTTTCAACTGAAACAAATATTATTTAATCAAATAGCCCCAATCCATTTTTATTAGGAAAAGTGACCAACTGGTTACAACATGTATTTACATCATGGATTGTGTTTCTCCTCAAATATGTTCAGTAATCCCAGCGTTTTATAACAAATTACAAGATTGCTACAAATCTCTCTGTATTACTCTGTGTAATTATAAGTTACATCATCATTAGATATTTGATATTTAAATTTTGACGTTTAGTTTTTATTGAGACATTTCACACACTTTAAAATACAGTATCAGCTTAACAAAAACTGCTACAATAAATTATTTGCTACCATAAACGCTAAAGGAAATTGGGCCTTTCAGGTAGGTGAATTTTTTTTTTACACCACAAGATGTCATGCTAAACACAAAATCTGTGCCACTGGTTCCCATAAGAGAATTAGATGATGAACTGACCAGTGTGGAGAGTGAATTATGCTGTACCCTTGAGTGCCTGTCTGACAGTTTTTTCAGGGTGAAAGCTCTTGGTTTTATCTTATGCCACCTGCATGTGTGTGACTCAGCTGTGATGTGTAGGTGTTACTGGTAATCACAAGGCAATGAGCACTGATTATGCCTATAATTTAATATAATAAAAAGTCATACTAATTTTTGTTTTTACTTTTATTTGATTCACACAGCCTATTATTCAATATTCTTTGACTTATTTATTTTTAATGCTTTTATATTTGTGTAAAATTCTAGGACTTTGACATACAAATTCCTGCTTACTATTCATTATAGACATTTTATGACCAAAGAAATATTCTTGGCCTTTTTTTGAAAACAGCAAGTAACATAAGTATAGACAACAAGGCGATCAAATAAAATAATAATCGAAATTAGCTCTGTTCATCTTTGCAATTAACATGGCATCATGATTTTGCCCACATATTAACTACAATTACAACTTAAAACTTTTTATAATGTTATATATTAGTATTTTATAGGCTGATTCCAGCCATTTTAGACTGGCATCCCAAATTACATATCCAAAATACTGTAAAATTTGTTGTGGTATAAAATTTATTGGAAATGATCTCATCAAATGTCAGCATTAAATGTTAAAAACAGACACTTTTTGTCCAGTTTAACCTCACTCGCTAACAGCCTTTGTACGAAAGCCAGTGTTGTATCGACACAAAGCTGTCCAGCATCCAAGGTTGCCTCCCCTTGTCCTTGTTGTTGTCACAGCAACAGAAAAGGACCTGGATGTTGGAGAAATGGGCCCACTTCTGTTTCCTTTTTGGGTCCCAAGACGCTCTACAGCAGGCTTTCAGTAAATCAACAGAGGTCACTCATTTTTGTGGGCAAGAGGAAATATGGAATTAGACTGCAACTCAGCAAAATCATCATAATTTAAACAGTTTCACAGCTGCAAGGCCCCAAGATATGAATCTTTATGTCTAGTCATCTGTCTGATTGTCATCTTTTGCTGCTCCTCTCTTGCAGGTTTCTCCAGTGCTGCCATTTCAAGAGGGGGAGCCCACTCTCTCCCCTGGGACACCATGAGAATACAGCCTCCTCCTCTCCTTGCATTCTGCTCTTCCAGGTATCTGTCTCTTCAATTTGCTTTACTGAATGGAGATCACACTCACATTTCATCCACACATTCCTGCACAGGAATGATCTGCATCGTCCTGTTGATGTTTTTAGTCAAGTATTGCAGTGAGATTGCATAGCAGAGTCGTAAAGTCAATCCAAGGTTAGTGTGTGTGTATTTGTGTGTGTTTCCATTGATTAGATATCTCTATTATTAGCAGCATCCCTATGCAATATGAACTATGGGAGCCTTAAAGAGATGGTGTTTCATGGAGGTATCATGCGTGTCTGGAGCTGAATCAGATTTAACTCTGTATGTGTGTGTGTGTGTGTGTGTGTGTGTGTGTTGGTGCTAAAAAAGAAGTGTGCAGTTGATGACTGTTTTCAGCAACTTTAATTAGCAGGATTCTGTTTCTGTCAGGATCACAGCTCACCTATCCTCTGAGGATGACAAAACTGAACTTAGCATTTATAGGCCTTATATCAACATTGAATAAATAATTAAGAACAAAATATAATGCAGTTGTAGACAGATATTAGGACCTTTTTACTATATTATTAGCGCTTGTCCATTTCCTTCAGTATCTTCAGATGGAGTAGTTTTTCACTTAATAGTGATGAACTACAGTTGTTAAAAAGTACAACTTACAACTACATTATAGTGTATGATTTAATATGTTTGGATGATGCCTACAGGTTATTATAAAGATTTTACAGAGATTCTGTAGTCATCCCTAAACCCTTTTCAACAGAGTTTAAGGCACACAAAAATACTGTACTGGGAGTTGAAATCTGTAGATGTATTTCAGTTACTAATTGACTCTTCATAATTCAGATTGTAATCACCTGAATGATGTATCTGTTGTATATGCTTGTTCCTCTTTGCAATGTGTGTTTGACAATGTCTGATATGATCGCTGGACTGAAACTTTGCTTTGTACAATTTATTTAAATTTTCTGGAAACCTAGTGTCAAATTTTCAATCATTTGTTTAATTATAAATCTATAAAATAACTTGTGGGGTTCCTCAAGTATCCATTTTGGGGCCATTGACTTTTAATCTCTATATTACCCTCAGTGATGCCATGGGAAGACAGCATCTCTCTATCAACTTTATACTGATGACACACAGCTTTTTGTGTCCTGTTGACACATCAAGAATTGATGTAATTTTTAGATGGATTAAATAAAAGGGTACATGTCACAAAATTACATTGCCACAAAATTAAATTCTCTAAGACTTATGTAGAGCTAACATGCCAGAAACATTGGTGTCATTTCCAACCCAGAACTGAATGAAAGCTCTATGAGGTTTATCACCAAAGCTGCTTTTTTCATTTCAAAATTACAGCTAAAATGTGAACATTTCTTTCTTAGCTGCACAGAAAGACCAATGCCGGTTTTATTTTTAGGAACTGTTTTAAAATCCATTGGTTGCCTCTCAATTTGCATATTTGTTTTAAAATGATTTTACTTGTTTTTCAAGCACTTTGTGGATGCAAGTTGTTTTGATTCATGTTTAGATGGGAGCTAATTCCCCTTCAGTGCTGAGACTGTTTCATATGCTGGATACAATTTTAAAACATTATTTATATCCACAGCTAATGTGTGAACTTGTGAGACATTTACTGGAGTCAATATGTATTATGGACAGAATAGTAGTTTGGCATCCAGTACAACATTTTGATTACACATCCTGATAATTGATCTGGTCTGATGGTCAAAGAGTAGCATGGTCTTTGTCAGCAGTTTTGCATTTCCTGCATCAAGAGTAAAGTACCAGTATCTAAACGTATTTATATATAGTGAAGCACAAGTGCCAAGAGACTTTCTTGAAAACAATGATTTATGCTATAGAGTTTGAACGAAGGGCCACAGAAATAGCTAAATGATGAACATTGGTCTTCTCTGAGAGCTAAAGGTAACCGAACCATCTGCCACCCAGCACTTACCCATAACACTAAATGTTTCAATGTAATTATTCTGGCCGGTGTGATAATAAATAAATCCTCTCATTAATTGGGTCTTAGGATTGTGTAGCTTTTGCTGTCACAGCTAATTGACCCCAAGAATGAGGTGGAGTACATCTGTCTTCATTTATGCAGAACTCTAATTAACACCACCACCAGAACCAATAAGGGACAAGGGTGTGTGTGTGCGTGTGTGTGTGTGTCTTTATTATTGCTGTGGGTGGCATAGGATTGACCCCCAGTCAACTCAGCCACACCATATAAAGAAATATTTAAGAAGCATATACAGTATTCCAAAGTACACAGTTTTAAAAACATTGTATCAACTTTAAATTTGATCCTATATGATTATGGTATTCATATCATACAATATTATAATTATTATATTCATACCTTTATTTCTACCTTTCAAGTACCACTTTGTTTGAGAGTCGCCTCAGGTTGACTGTGACTGAGAAAGTGAGACCTACCCCGTGCAGTTGGCTGTAAATCTGCAATAATTAATTAAGTGTGACTACAATACAGCTTTTGGAGTCGTATTTCTGTCCACTTCACAATTGAAAGTCTAATACTCACTTATCTTGGTTTGTATTTTCAGGTTTCTGAGAACCTTTTTACTTAAAACAGCTGCCTGCTGCATCTGGAAGTGAAGTAGTTCAGAGACTGCTGCTCACTTCAGGTGGTCTCAGAGGACAAGAAGCAGTATCTAAACACTTCTCAGGAAGGGAGAGAAAATGCTTGGGATAAGCTTTCAGAAATGGCTGCTCATCCTCTGATACCAACACTAGACAGCCTTCTTTTGTTAGTACTTTTGCTGATTAGAGTTTTGTGTTCTTTATTTGGGTAATTCTGTATCTGTAATGAAGTTGCTTTTCTATCTTAGTGAAGGTTTGTTGTTGTGGTCTTCTGTTGGTGTGGTCACTTTTGGTCTGTTTGATCATGGTTTGGATAAAACTGGTCCAGTTTGCGCAAAACAAGTTACAGTGTCATGCACTGCCTCCATAGATACCATCACTGTAGTTTATTTTTATTATTTAGTATCTATTTACTCTTTACTTAGAATAACAATTTGACTTGTGACACTTTCACTTAGTTCTGATGCCATGTTTCGGTCTATCACAGCGCTACTTAGTCAGCAATGCTCTGCTGGAAAACTGAGGGACCATGACTGCAAGTTGAACAAGCCACTGAGTTAGTCTGACATTATCTGCTTCATCATTCATTCATTCAATCATTCAAACCTTATATTCCCTACTGAGATAATAAACAATGCTGAATATATTGATCACTGCACCCACCAGAGGTCCTCTTGCATATAATCTTTAATACAGTTTATTTAGATTAGTAACAGTGCAGTGTAGCCTCTCCAGCAGGCTTCTGGACTGGACTCTCTATCTGTCCACCCACGTTTTCTCTCCCTTGTTCTTCAATCCTTTAATCTCTACATAAACCCACTCTGACTTCATAGCCCTGAGTCATACTGTATCACATCAAACTCTCCTCTCCTCTCCTCTCCTCAGCTCCTCCCTCTTATTTGTTGCAGTATATTTCAGGATGGTCACATTATTTTATTATTAATGTGTGTTCTTACTGTTACTGTCACATAGACAGCAGGGGGGCTGCTCTGTCAATTGATCACTGAAGCTACCTACTGATTCCATAGGCGCTCAACTAATAGAGAACACAGGATGTAACCTGAAAGAGTGTTTGGAGCTGTACGTAATGTATGTACGTAATGTAAGTGTAGGATTTTCCCATTGATTAACAAATGCACATTACACAATGCACAAAAGGGGTTTAAAAAAAAGTATGACAACATAAGCAAAGAGGACTTTAAAACTGCATGGGTAGAAAAAGTTCTGATATTTTGCTCACATAAAAGCAGAAATACTGAAATGCAAAAAGTAAAGTAAAGTAAAAGTAAATTACAAGTAAAGTGTATTCAAAATCAAAATTATTTTAGTGGAAGTAATTAGAATTAAAAACAACATGTATGTTAAGTATACAGTGAAAGATTAATCTGTGAAGATTCTCAGTCGTCCACTTTATGGTTATCCAAAAACATGCTGATCAGTGGCAACTGCGCTTGTTTTAAGTTCTTGAAACCAGGCACTACCTGGTGAAGCTAGTTGTGTGGATTAGTTGATAACAATACATTATATTTTCCACTGATCACACATGTTGAATCTGCTGAGTACCACTGTACTGTACAACTTTCTCGTGACGTTGATTGAAGTGTTAGAAGTTATCATCATTTCTGGTTTTCATGGGAATATAAGTGAGAGTTTTGTTGTCATTTGAACTTCATTCCATGTTGTAGCTTTTGTTTTCCCAACATGCTACTGCATGTAAGTCCAGTATAGTCACTGTTGGTAAGAACTACTATAAATATAATACATCCTGACCAATCAAATAAATGCTTTCTGCCCACTGAGCAGTGTAATTAATAGGATTATCAAGCTTTGCCAATCACCGATTTGCACACACTAATTTCTGTTAAAAGCTGCGACTTTTCAGTAAATGGAACATGTGACTCTGATTTTTATACTGAGTCAGAGGTTTTACAGCCAAAGCACCACATATGGGAAATATATGTCAATGAGGGCAAATGTCATAGCATGCTGCACATAATTCAGAAACAAAGTGAAGATACATGCAGTAGTAATGTAGTCATATTCCTAAAATGCCTGCAACAACCAGAGGCAGTGGCTATTAAAAAGACATTAAATTATCAACCTGCTTTTTCCTGTAAAGTATTCCCTGAATCTGCAACAATGTGAATTCATTTCTGATGATGCTTTTTTGAAAATCATCTGTTGTCAAATGCACGTCATCTAATCACAAGGCCTCCAATCTGTTGCTTTAGTTTTAAATAAATATTTTTTACTGTTTACTGGGATCTGGTTTGTTGTAATGAGTCTGTATGACGAAATCACAGCCGACTGCGATACCACAGGGTAACTGTGGAGTAACAATACGCCACATCCCCTTTGCTGCATGGTTCTATTATGTTGTATGCATAAGTACGTGTTTGGTGGTGACCATGACAGTGGGGTAGGGACAAGCTGTGTGTCTTGGTGTGGTGGGTGAGGAAGAAACAGAAGGAGAAAGAGAGCTGGTCCACAGCTTTTGGCTTCCAGTGACTCAGCGTTTTTCAGAAATGAATTTCTGTAAATAATCCCCTCTTCTCATTTCTGCTCCCTTCACTCTTTATCCCATTTGCCCTTTTCACACTCAGTCACCTCATCCTCCCTCGTCACTCCCAATAATCATTTATGTCTCATTACTTAATTGCTTTTGTACATAAAAATAACATCTCATCAATGTAATGACTCTCAATTAGAGAAAAGAGGGGCACCAAATTTGAAAACTCATCATCACACATCCTTTTTCTTGTTATCGCTCCTTTTCTGGAAAAGTGATTGAGGTGGGAAACGTAATCTGGTGAAATAAAAAAAGGAAAGATGTTATTTAAATTCTGTTGGTTTGCAGTGGGATCTTCAGCTGAATACCCGTCACTGACAGCCCTCATCTGTTTAGTGCAGAGAGAGACGTCAGAGGCACTTTGCTGGAAGCAGAGAGATGCAGGGACAGAAATAGACCATACTGGGATATCTGAGGAGAGGAGGAGGCCCTGGGTATTTTGCCATCCTAGATAACACCCAGTCTCCAGCATGGTGGGGTGGAGAATTATCACCAGCAGAGACAATGGGGAGCATGAGCATGCACTGGGTCATGCATTGTGTGTGTAAATCAAAATCATGGGGATACTATCTGTAATGCAAGAACACATATGACAGATGAAAAATGTAAAGTCATTATCCATCAATTATCAGCACATTTTGATTTGAAGACTGACTGACTTACTGATAATCACCTTTAAATATAACATTTTCCACATCTGCCAAAGGAAATTTTGGCAGAAAGTTTTCATTCTGTAAGCCAACCCAAAACAAGGCTGTGTCCAAAATCACTCCCCTTGATCAGTCATTCATTAGGCTACTTTCTACATAACAGACATGTTTATTCAGTACTGAATAAAGAAGTATTGACTGAAAGTTCAGAAACCTGAAGGGTGCAAAAGTTAAAAAAATCACAGAAATCATGATAGCTCAGAGGCAGAACGGTGACACATCAAATTCTGGATGGATTGCCAAGCAGTTTGGTGTATTGTTGGTCCCCTCAGGCAGAAATATAATTTAATATAAAAATAATAATAATTTAATTGTAATCTAAACAATGCCCTCTATGATGCAACATTTTCATTTAGATTAATATCCACTACTTTGGCTATCTGAAAAATCAATAGCTTGCCAAAGTCATTTCATCATATAATTTATGCTTGTGCATATTCTTTCAGTAGCTATTGCAACGTTTTATTAGTTGTTGGCAGTAAATACTATAACTGGAATGTGATCTTCAGTTTGACAGGTGCTGGCCACTTGCTCAATGGTTTTATGAGCACTGTTTCATGCTGAATATTTGTGGCCTTTCTGTGTTGCCTGTCTTTTGTTACAAACACTTTTACAGTGTAGACAGTGTGGATAATTAATTGGGATCATACTTTTTTCAATTGCAGGATATTCCACTCACCTTTCTGATGATGCAGATCACACAGATAAACATGAATATTATTCATTAATAAATATGTATAAATTCATTGGGCATGGAAATGAGAACCTGGACAGAGCATGCATACAAAAAATGGAAAGAATACAATCATTGAAGACATGTTTGATTTGGCATGAATAAGTGAATAATTAAATATGGTTAATATGCATATTTGTTACACACAGTAAGTCATGCAAAACAAGGTGGTGAACAGGCATTAAACTCACTACATGAATCAACTATGTGGATAGAGCAGGACTCTAATGAGCACAGGGAAGGACTCAAAGAATGCTGGATCTGATGAAAATGGACTGTGGTGTAGGGAGGTACAGTATGTTTTATAGATAGTATTGGTGGAATAGCTCAGACACTAAAAAGGTAGTGAACAGCAGCATTTTCCGTTAAATCAATATCTACTAAAATAGAAAAAGTGAATCAACCGGATGACTGAGTTAGAAGTGGGAGGAGAGAGAAACTGTGTACATAGTACACACTTAGCTTTTGCTATAATTTCGTTTGACAACTCTCTTAAAGAGAAGAGACTTTGCTGCCAAATCTAGATCAGTCCATTGCTGATCAAATTAAAATTTTTACTTGTGAGTTGTGTCTTTGAGATGTTTTACATCAGTATATTTGCAGGTGCGTGGTATGAATGTCCACATTCATGCATAATTTTATACCTAAAATGAAGAGGTACCAGAAAACAACAGGGACCAAAAAGAAACAGAAGTGCCAAAAAATCACATCTAATTTGATTTCACATTTAAGTTTAAAAATGTTTCAATATTAGCAGATACATATTAATCTCTAGTTGATCTTTTGTGAAACATTTGATTTCCCAGTAACTATGTTACATTGTTGAAGCTCCTGTATTTAAAGTTGTGTCGCTGTCCACAAGTCTAAAACAGAACTAAGCTTCTTTGTCATGCGTGTCATTTGTCATCGTAAAACAACAGATAAACAATATGGTACAAAGGCTCATTATAGTGAACACAAAGCCTTTGCTGCCTTTATTGCATTTAGTTTTTGTTAGCAGGGCTTGCCAAGGTCTTTTTGTTCCCAGGTGAGAGAAAAAGATTAGGTTGCTTTGGGGTGCTCTGTGTGAAGGTGATGGATACTGTGGGATTTCTCTGTCCTGACAATTAGGCCATCACTGCTGTGCTCCCCCTCACCCAGAAAGAATGGCACATTGAGATGCCTCAGCACACAGTCATCAATCTCTTCTAAGACCACTTAAAATCACTACTAGAGATTATGTTTCTGCACAGAGTGCTGAATTCGATTACAAGATGCATGAGCCCACAGCAGTATATTAGTGATTATGGTCACATAGCCAAACACAATGATGGAGCAGAACAGTCTGGCCTCTGGGCTAATGCTCAACAACAACAAAAAACCCCACACAGCTGGAATTAAATAGCTATGGTAAAGGGTCACAGCAACAAATAGTTTATCTTGTTTATAGTTTTTCTCTGTTTTCTTTCACTGTCTCTCTGCCTCCTCTCAGTTCCATGACCTGAGATGTTAGTTTATCATTTCCATGCGTACAGTGAATCTCTAGCAGCTCAGAAACATTTTTGCACAGAGCAATTTTTGCATAAAAATACCATACCATAAAAGCTGTGGCACATATAGAGATAAATTCACTGACTGCAATTATGCGAATAAGAGCCAGGTTTAAAAAAATACCAGAATTTACCTTTAAACATGACAAAGGAAAAGAAAAACCTGGATGAATGGGTAATGAAACATAAAGAACTCATATGCTTCCACACAGGTGCCCTGCGTACAATAGTTTAAAAATGCTGAGCAGGCAGGTTGATGCTCAACTGCTCAACTGGTTTATGTTTCTATTGGAACAGTAGCTAAAGTGACATCTGTGTTTAAATCTGTTCGAAAGAAGACAGTAACAATGGTCGGTAATTGTGGTTAACAGCATACATTTGGTGACTGTGATGCTTGTGCATTAGTGCGATATGTGAGGAAAAACAGAAGAACTCTTCCTCAGGTGAGAATGTCAATGCAAGATGCATTGGTAGCTTGGTAGCATCAATGCCAAGGCACATTTCAGCTGTTCTGACAGTATGTGGTGACCAAATGTGCTGTCGAGTGTTATAAAACATGTTAAAAACCTGTATTGTTTAAATCCATGTTAATTTACTCAAAGGTTTCATCATTCCTGCTTCTGTTTCTTAGCATGTAGATGAATAAAATAGAGAAACTCTCGGCAGAAAAAGTGTCCACCACATGTGCATGATTCATTCATAAAAACATGGTTCCACAGTGCTCAGAAAGTCAAAAACAGATGGTACCTTTAAATTGAATAGACTGTCTGTAATAACATACAGAGAACACACAGAGACTGGGTTGTGTGCTTAAGTGTGTACAGATTAGTTAATAAAGACTTTGAGATGAGGGTCACACTCGGATGGTGAATAATTTTTGTCTGTTACTGTGCGTGTGTGAGAAAGTGTGAGTGTGTCTGCTCTGATGAATAGCCACAGTGTCACTTAGTACAGACCTTGACAGAGCAGAACAGATGAGATGATTCAGAAGCCAAAGCATTGTCCTGGCTCTCATCACTTCAGTTGGTGGCCCAGAGCAAATATTATCAGTGGACGTAGATGATGGAGTAAAATTACTGAGCGAGAGCCTTCGTTTCCTGTCACAAAGCAATCACAGCTGAACGAACCTAAAGACCGGAGGAGATTAAATGTTTTGCTAACGAAACAAAGTGCTTGGGGGAGAATAAAGGCGCTAATATCTGCCTGGAGATTATGTTTCCATCCCCCCAAGAATCATATTTCCTGTTTGCCATATTTCTAGCATATGACTGCTTTGCTCTGTCTCTATCCTCTCTATTTCTCTACTGTTTTCTTTTGGCCAGGGGGTTTGTGGATGTTTCTGGGTCGTCTGTAATGGGAAGTGTTTAGCAGAGCAGATGCATGGAGTGCAGCTCAGGCCAGCTGCTCACAGAGGGCCCAGCACACACCCTTTCAGCTCCTCTTCTCTTCTTTAGCTTTACTCTGAGTTGTTAGCTATCTTCTTTTAAGAGGAGGAACATTTAATGACGAAAACCATTTGACAGGAGAAGTTTTTTGTCCTGGTTTGACCAGACACAAACATAACAATTTTAAGTTCAGAAGAAATTAATTTTTTACTATAAAACTGTATGTAACATCTTTTCTCATAAAGCCACATTTACAGAGGTTAATTCTCTCAGTTTTATAAAATACTGTATGCACGTGCGCCGTGTCATTTCTGTTGCCCTCCTCCTCCTCCCTCTCTGCCCCATTAAACATAATTTAATGCTACGCAGATATACAGTACTTGAGAAATATTGTTTTTCTGTATTCATTTTTGGACTTTAGCAGCAATGTTACTGTAAAGCAATGCATCAGCAGTCTTAATTCACATCTCACTGTTAAAGATCATTGATCATTAATAGATTGTGTGAATCCAAATTAAAACAAAGTCGAAACTTCTTTGATTCACATTAAATATACACTAGTGTATGAAAAATGTGTGTAAAAAATCAGTTTTAACTAGAATGTTAGAGGTTGTAACTTGTAAAGCATGTTAAACATAAATTAGTAGATTACTGGACAGACAGAATAGTGAGGGAGAATATCTCACTAACATTTTCTGTCTTTTGATGTATGTATGCAATAAGTGTGCCACTGAATGGTAGACTCAGGTACAGTTCGGTTAGGATCACGTGATTTGTAGGACATGAGTCCTTGGATGAAGATTGCGTTGATCAGACAGAGGAAACTATTTCTATGTCTAAATCAGCAAAAAAAATTAAAGTTTTAATTAAATTACATGACTTGTAGAAAACCGTTCCCTTATGTCTCTCACTGTTTGTTTTTCCTCTTGATCATTTCAGCTTGACGCACTTCTCACTTCCCCTCCAGCCCACTGTCCAGCAAACTGTGACGTTACTGTGGCTGCCTGCGGCTGTAGAATGATTTACAGTATCTCTCCCTCTCTCTCTCTCTCTCTCTGTCTTGCTCACTGACTCATTCATGGACTCAGAGTTTGAACCAAATGCTAATCCCAGCATTCAGATTGTCAGAGCTGTGGCCTCTAGATGCTCCCCAGTGCAAAGAGACACAGCTGAAACATGTGGCAACTGTGGTCCAGTAGGTAGGGCAGTCAGCAGTAGTCTACAAACCCCAAGGTTGTTGGTTTGCTTCCCAGTTCTCCCCCCAACCCCTTGCTATATGTCAAAGTGACCATGGACAAGACACTGAACCCCAAACTCTTGGCACCTCAAAGGGGCAGCCTGTCCACAAGAATTTCCCCAAGGGGATCAATAAAGCATCGGTTATTATTATATTACATATTATTATTACGAACACCAGCCACTTTAAAAAGAATACAATCTAAATCCTTCAGGCCTCAGTAATTATAGACCAATCTCCAAACTCTCCTTTCTTAATAAAATCTTTGAAAATATAGTTTTTAAACAAATGCTGTGGCACCTAGCTCAAAAGTACATTTCTGAAAAAATCCAGTGTCCAGTCAGAGCTCCTCATTCTACTGATTCTCCACTGTTTTCAGTAACTAATTACCTTTTTCTAGCTGCTGAATCAGGAAAATACTCCTAACTGCCCCACTGAGTGGGGGTTTTCGAGTTCTGCCTTAAATTGGTTTTCCACATAATGTATTTATCTAGCAGACCCTGGTGTTTGGTATTAGTGCTGGAAAAATGTCCTTTGCATTACCATGTGTCTTTTTTTTATTAGAGCTACTTTTTTGTTGATGTAAAAACACTTTGGATCAACTGTGTGTAATGTGCAGGAAAACCCTCTGGAATTACCAGGTTTTCAGCATGAATGGGTTATAAAATGTGCACTTATGTTCATCTAAGTTGAGTTTTTCCCAAACAATATTTCACTAGCACTGTGGAGTGTCAACATGGTCTTCAGACGCACAACATGTTGGTATGCACAACCCCATACCAACATAAAAACTTTATTGCAACACGAAAGAGTCACTTTTGGAGTGCCCAAGTCAGAGCTCAGACCTTGACCCCACAGAGATGTTGTGGAATGACCTCAAGAAAGCTTTTCATACCAGATATCTTAAGAATATGGCTGAGCAGTTCTGTAAGGAAGAATGGTCCAAAATTATTCCTGAATGTTGTGCAGGTCTAATTCATAGCCACCAGAAGCTTTTGTTATGAGGTTATTGTTGCCAAAGGAGGTTCAAACACATACTAAAATCAGTTCACTTGCTTTTTCCACCTGCACTTTGAACATTTAATGGGTGTGTTCAGTAAAGACATAAAACACAACTCACACGACTGTTTTTGTGTTATTAGCTTAAGCACATTGTGTTTGTCTATACTTTTCTACGTCATAAGTTTTATGACCAATTAAATCAGAAAACCAGGTAATTCCAAAGGGTTCATATAATTGTTTTGGCACTGTATGTAACTAAAGTTAAATTTCCACTTCAGCAAAAAGGAAATGTTATGGTAGGAGGGTAAGCATCTGTGCCTGACACACACACCTGGTACATACACAGGTTTCTGTGCACATTGACAAGAGCACCTGCAAAAGTTACAACCAAAACAAATCACATCTGTTCCCATGAATTGTAATAGCTGAAAATGCAGATTTTGCTCATAAGAGAAACCTGGGGAATGCACAGGTCAGCTCAGAAAAATAAACAAAATAAGAAGACCCATACTTCCAAGCAGTGCAAGGAAAACTGGAGGGAGATGGATGGGATAGGTTGAAAATACCAGTAAGCAGCTAAATAAGCAAATTGCCCTCTGGAGGTAAACGGCTAGGGGGGTAGTGCAGGAGATGCTGATATGATTAATTGAAGTAGGACAGCCAGGGACGCAGTAGAGGACTGGCACTGCAGAGGAAATGAGGTAGAGGACAGTCCTCGGCCATATACAGGATGAAACTATATACTCTAACTACATACAGTATAGCTAAAACAACTTTGTGTAGTCGCCTGCAGCCACTATCAGTATATTTCTTCCTCATTGAATTACAATGAAATGGATAGAGAGAGAGAGAGAGAGAGAGAGAGAGTGTGTGTGTGTGTGTCAATAGAGCATAACAGAGAGAGGACATTATGTCACATCAAGGTAAAATTCTGTACACGCACTGCAGATGGCCTTACCCACATTTGTACCAGCAGCATGTTGATCTGAGCAGACAACATGAATATTGGAAAGCTATGTGTCAAGCCTCGCGTAATTTACCGACAGTGTGTATTTGTGTGTGTCCTTGTGTGTGCGTGTGTCTGAGAAAAGGAAAGGAAAGGAAAACGGGTGCTGCTCCCAGGCTACCAGAGGAGTGTGTCCTTGGACTGCCCTCATCTCTGACGCACACACCTACTCTGTCACACACACATACACTCCTGCCAATGGTTCATTTACTCTCTCTATCAGACAACACAAAACTAGGGCTTGCATGTGCTCACACACACTCTTAGGTACAGGACTAGATACACTCACTGCGCTGCTGCTGTGTGTGTGTGTACACACACAGAAATATAGGCACAAAGCTCTTAGACTGAGCTCAGACATCTCATCAGGGATGCAGCAGAGCCCGTGTCTGCAGAGAGAGAGAGAGATCTGAGGTAGAACGAGCGTGAAGGGGTTTCTGGACAATTTACAAGCTTGTGATTGTGTGTATGCTACCAATGTAACTATAGGGGGTATGTTAAAGGTTCACACACACACATACAAACACACAGCAGCCAATCCAGAATAGTGACCAACTATCAAACATACACCAATGAATAAAAGTCCACACACAGAAATAGGTATGCCAATGCGCTCATCTTTTTATTGCACAACAATGTATCGTCTTTTTACGAATGCTCGAACAACATTGCCACTGACTGACAGACCAGCTTATTGAGAGAGACCAGGGTGTGGCTCTGTGTTCTCGGCTAGCAGAGGTGGAGGAACAAGACAGCCTTTTGGACACAGGTTCAAATCGGCCTCGTGCCCTCACCGAACAGCTGTGGATCTCATTCTGAAATGACTGGACGGCAACAAATAAGACCAGCATCCCCCTAATCGTTTGAGATCTTTCTGCGGCTCGGGCTGGGTGCAGATTTGTCCCTGGATTGTAGACATCAACTTAGACAGAGCTGGAGTTCTGAAATACTTTAAACTTTTTGTTAAGAGCAGAAGCCAAGCACAGCCTGAGATGGTTGCAGACTGGCCTCTAGAGAAAGAGAGAGAACACTTACTGTGTCAGATATCTGTGCTGTTGTCTACATGCTGCTGGTAAAGTGTGCCTGGATGCCCACACCAAGCTGCTCGTGCAGGCTGTGGAATGCTACTAAGTCTAGGGATGTGCCAGAGTCATTTGTAGGACCATTACAGTGCTTTTTTTTTTTTAGAACAAATTGAGTCATGACCATATAACACTTTCCAGCTTGTGCCGGTGTCTCTCTCAGCTTCACGTAGCTTTCAAACCCCTAAATGGCATCATATTCTCAAGTGGGACCAACATTATAGAAGGAAAGGCACAGGAACACACACACGCACACACAAACTCAAGCACACGATACACAGAGTCCTGAAGCAGAGAGAAGGCTTAGGTAAGCTAAGCAGGCTACAGTAGCTACGACACAAAGGTTTAACTTCAGACTAAATAAAATCATTGCACAGTAGTTGATACATGACGATGTCTAGATTTGAAGGTCCCACTAAGAATGATACACAGAACTCTGCTTAGATAAGAAAAATACAAGCATGCACTCTGTTATTATTTGTCAAGGTAACTCAACTAGGAGTCGAGCTCATGACTGATGTGGCCTGTGAGCCAAATTCAGCCATGGAGAGGTCTCTTTTTTTTCTTTTTTTTTTAGGAAATGGCAAATACCAGAACAGTGTGCAACCAGCATCAGACTTTAAGTGAGCAACATTAAGGTTTGAGAAAGATTTTCCAGCATGTGCACAGCCTGGTTTTGTTTTTATATTGTTATTGTGCAGGCGTTGCCACCTTTTTATTTATTTTCTTTGTAATTTTTGGATCTGTGCAGCAAGCAGGTTATCTAAGCTAATGTCCAGACTGCCGATATCCACCAAAAACCTGTCAGAGCTCACCCTCTCACTGTAGAAAATGTTTCTTATACAGCAGGTTGTGGTAAAAACACAGCAATGTTCCCCACATCTCTGTTTATACTATATGTACAGAACATGAAAATACTGAGTACAGCGCGCATGGTGTTGGAAGGCTCGAACCAACATAAATGTGCAATTTTGTGTTCCCCAAATCAGGGAAAATTATATATACTGACATTGTCATTTTAATTTAGCAATACTAGTATTCATCTAATGTTTTTAAATATATTGCAAGTTGAAAATAAAAACACACATTTGCATTTTTACAGGCACATACATACCACAAAAATAGACTATGTGGAAACTAGATATACTAGGCACAAGGTATATACAGTCCGTGTGCATGGGGCACATTATAAAAACAAAACCAAACAAAGTATACCAGTAAATCAAAGACACTTTCCCAAAAAAAAAATAATACCCTGATTTGCTAACATATCAACACCAAGGCATTCTGTACGCTTTATATCTGGTACAGCAAGAATGAGAGGTTCGGAACTTAGATACTCTCAATAATTGTCAGTCAGTGTCAAACATGTATGAGGGATTTCCATCCCACATCACAGCAATGTCCAGAAGAAGAACCTTTAAACAATCGCAATTTGAACCCCCTGTCATCAGTTAAATACAGCTCTGTTACACACATGCGCGCCTACACACACTCACACACATGTTGCACATGTCGACAGTGGCTAGAAGCCAACTGACTGAACGCACATGTGACACAGACACAAGACAGATAACTGACAGAAATGTGCTTGGCCAGGGCCCTATCAGCCTCATGGCTGAGGGTTCAAACTGAGTGGTACTGATCAAAGTGTCTGCCATCCTTTGAGTGGGAGTGAGTTACACTACGATGGATGCAGTGAAACAGACGGTGCCTGATATTGCCTGAAACATTAGCTCTTTAACTCTCCTTCCATCTTGCTTTCACTGACTGTGGGCTCATTCAAATAATATCAGCACAGTCCTGGTAGCAGCTTAATAGGGCAAACTCTGGTATTAGCACAAAGGAATAAGGGAAGAGGACCAATTGATTGCACAGGAACAGTATTGAAGCACACTACAGCTCAAATGGACTCAGTTTTTAACAATTGTATTGGCATTTTGGCGTGCACCTTTCCCATAGAAAAAAAAAACTATACAAAATGTGTGTTGCTGATGAAGTGGGTTCGCAGCTCTGTGACCCAGGCATGATAAAGAACAACATTTATTGCATGTTACTGGTCAAACAGGAAGTGAAAATGAGCCAGAGATTGCAAGCCATATAATGAAGCCCTTGGATAAAAATAATCACCTACACCTTGTTTCAAGACAGCAGCTATCAGGAAATGTGATCAAAAAACAATGACAGCGAGTTACACTAATGACAATCTAAAAAAAGGTTATGACTCCACTAGATTTTTATTTTTCTCAGCCAATTAAAATTCAAGGGGAATCTTTCAATGTGGTGGAATCAACAAGCTGATTATGGGAGGATATACAAGTCAACATAAATGAATGGAAAGCTGTAGCAATCAATACATCTCTCTGGAAAGGTAGCAAACCTGAGTGAAATGTCCATTGCATCGATTTTACAGTTCATCATACAGTGGATCAATGCTCAGAGCTGGAAAAGGTGGACGCTGTGTTTATTTAAGTCATTGAATCCGCTTCCTATTTTCTAACCCAGTTGAATTCACTTTCTGTCATTAGAGTTTAACCAGATAATGTGGAGTAGAAGTACAACCATTTTAAGAGAATAGAGCATTGATTTCATTTTTGATTGCAACACAAGGTGCTTAACTGGATGTCCTCAGTGCTCACTTTGGATCAAGGAGTTTAAAGTGGTTACAACTTTCTCTCATTCATGCCCACCTCAATAAATACACTAAAAAATGTATCCTCTCATGTTATATCTGGGGGTGGGGTGTAGGGAAAGTAGCATACAGGTTAAATACAGCAACTATCAACCCATAGAAGCATCATCAGACCTAAAAAGATCGCACAGACACTCAGCAACACATACTGCACTGCCCACAACCCCCTTGCATCATAAAAGCCTCTTTAAATCTCTGTCCCTTTATTTACATGGCAGTTTATATCTGATTAGCTGTCTTCCTTCTCATATGGCATACATTCAGCAAGAGAAGGCTTTTAGATTCAGCAGGATCAGAGTATTTAATTAATATAACCAAAGCCTCAATCCAGTCCCAAAATTTAGGATTGTTGTGGATCTAAATGTTGAGACATTCATGGGAGTTTCTCGTGATATGGGGCACATAGAGATAAGGAGCAAAGATTTTTTTACAAGTGAGGCATTCTTGCCCCATATTGCCCACCCCAAACCCCCAATTAATGTTACAATTTAATATTATGTGATTTAAAGTGACATTCTTAGGATCTGACTCGCTAAACTCAAAGCATGGATTACTCCTGTGACTCTAAACCAGTTTTAAACAGTCCATCTCATCTGTTTTTACGAAAATGACACTGCACATCCTCTCATTCCTTCAAATATTTTTGGTTAAGGTAACAACATGTTCACTGAATTACAATACTTCGAGTGAAGCCACAATAGCTGCTGGATTCTTTAAGATTTCACACTAAATAGAAAACAAAAGGAAAAACAAAAGTTCACTTTCCTGTACAGCATATGTATAGATATTTATATTCATATATATTTATATATAGGCGGGGTAGAGTATTGCAGAATTATATTGCATGTGTTAATCAATAAACCTAGACAAAAACAAGCAAGTATACAGTATGGGTTGTTCACAAATGTTTCCATTCAGTAAAGCTCAGATTATTTAACCACCTTTACCACCAGGGTTACAATCAGTAAGGTGACATAACAGCTGACCACCTTCCAGATTTATCATAAAAACAGGTCAGTGCCACTGTCAGCATGTCAAACCAATCACGCTTGACAAAGCAGTGTAGAGTGTGTGAGTCCATTCTCTGAAAATAGAACCAAAACGTACCAACAAACTCACGCACACAAACTTACACCCACATATATACATACACACAAACCAAATATATGGCTTCTAACGTTGAATCAAGGCAGTTAAATAAATGGCATTTTCTTCTATGTTTCTTTTTTAGTTGATACAGACACAACCAGACTTTGTGTTCAAGCTCAACTTTGGTTTGGGTAGATACAATGAATATAATATCCTTCCATACTTTTTTCATCAAGTATTTACACATCGATGTAAGATCGACCAGCGGTCTAAAACACTATTTTCACTACTATTTTAAACAATATGAAGAGCAATGTGTTCTTTTGCTACGACAGCTTATACGGAAAAATTACACTCAAAACACTTTTTGAACTCTTAAAATGTCATTGTCATTTGACCTCAAGTCCCTGATTTTCATTTTTAAGTCCAGCTCCTGCTAGATTGCATTGCATGAATTCTACACAGTATGCAGTATTACATTAATCGTACTTTTCTTCATATTTTTACAGTAAAGACAGCGATATACAGTAGGTGTTTGGAAGCAGAGTGTAAGGAGTGATACTAAGCCTAAAGGTGCTGGCGCAGTAGACTAGACCAGTTCAACCACAACTTATACTAGTACTTTAGCCAAAATGTCTCAAGATGTTGAGTTGCTCTTTCCTTCTGCTGGCACCAGCACACAGTGCACCCAGGTCAAATGACTAGTGGAGCAGGCCGTAGTTGACCGGTCATTTAGCAGGCTGAGAGATCAGCTCGACTGACCTAAAACAAACAGATTCTCCTACAAAAAAGGCCTCTTTCCTGAACTACCAGGGTCACAAGTTGGAAGACAGCCGGGATCTGGCAGAGTCTAGCTCTGGAAGGCTGACAATTGAATCTTTCTTGGGAACTCCAGAGTCTGGGGGTCCTGATCCAGCAGCTGTTGCTACTGCCCCCATTCCAGCAGGTCCACCAGGAGGAGGTGTGGAGGCGAAAGCCACCCTCTGCTGAGCTCCTACTGATCTCCCCACCCCTGAGGGGCCAGGCAGACTTGGGTGAGGTTGTTGAGGGGGGCCGATGGAGGTGTTGGAAGTG
Organism: Sandelia bainsii; assembly: GCA_032362345.1. Lineage (NCBI taxonomy): Eukaryota > Metazoa > Chordata > Actinopteri > Anabantiformes > Anabantidae > Sandelia > Sandelia bainsii. The sequence continues at coordinate 9,129,322 of JAUMHL010000010.1, forward strand.
CGGGTGGAGGGTGGAGGGCTAGGGGCTGCAGAGGCAGCTTGTGGTGTTCCCTCTTGCGGGAGTGAAGGCTGGGAGGCAGACAGGGCCCGGGTATCCTGGCTCAAGCTGCCTGTATGAAGGGAGTGGGTGCTCTTGTGTGAGGCAGGCCTCTGCTGGGTCTGTGTGGGGCTGGGTGCATGGTGCTGTACTAGAGACAACTGGGACCCAGAGGGTCCTGCGCTCGCCATGTACTGGAAAGTCCGTCCTGAAGCTGCGAGCGGGCTTTGAACAGGTGGGCTGGAGATTGCAGATCCAAATGCTCCTCCAAGTGTCTGAGGTGGCTGAGACTGAAGAGGAGACATGGAGACTGGGCTGGACAGGTTCTGCATCACCTGGAACCTTCGCACCATACGAGGAGACTGCAGAGTCCCAGGACCCACCAACGGACTCACCATCTGAGGACAGAAGCTCATGGCCACAGCCTGCTGGAGGGTGGCGATAGCAGAGCCTGTCTGCGGTTGACCAGGAGGAGCAAAGATACCACCAATGGAAGGGGTCATAGACATGGCTCGAGGCCGCTGCAGGTCCACCAGCTTCACCATTTCACGGTCGTACTTTACAATTTCCTGGATCATCTCATTTTCCCGGTTGTTGAAGACACCAGAGTTGAGATCATGCTGGACCTTGTGCATCAGGATGGAGTTCTTTTTACCTGCAGAATGAAATAAACATAGAGGACAACAAGCAAAACAATGTGTGAATACATGTAAACAAGAGGATTTAGAAAGGGAGAACAATATGAGGTAGATATAGCGTGTGATGTCCTTCACATCAGGTTCATCTCTAACAAAACCAGCCTAGAGCAAAATGGACATATCACCCTGTACTTGAATCTCCTGTTACAGTGTCCTGTGTCATTCTGAAAGAACAGCACAGCTCCTTTTACTGCCTGTTTCAACATTAATATTCTGAAGGCATCTCCTGAGCACAATATAATTTTGTGTTCTGTACATGGAGTTCAAATCAGAGTGCTTTGTTTGTTTTTTATAAATTAAACTGAACAGTATGCATTGCTTGCAATGATGCTATACAGATGGTACATGCTTTTATATTGCTAATCATATATTTTACAGCACAAATGTACCCACAAGTCAGGATCTAATCCTAAGTATATATGCACTGGAGTGATGTTTTCCTCAGCCCAGTGTAATAGTCCCAATTTAGTTCTGCTATGAATCTCGAATTTTGTTATGTTGTTTTGTTGTTAGTATTTTTTTACCTATGCGGTCTAGACGGTCAATGGCTACTGTCTCAAAGGCTCGCCTCATCATGGGATATTCTTCAAGCACCTCATTGAAGTGGTCAACAGACAGAGAGTAGAGTCGACAGTAAGTCTCTGCTCGCACGCTGGCTGTTCGTCGACCCCTTGTCAATAAACAGATCTCTAAAATGAGAAAAGAGAAAGTGGAAAACCTTAAAATAACAAAGGTAAACAACAACTAAAAAAACATGTGGAAGCTACAAACTGTTTCATACCTCCAAAATATGAGCCATCAGAAAGTTTCATTGCAAGGGTGCCCTTGGTGATGACGCTGCAGACTCCGTGTTGGATGAAGTACATTTTCTTTCCAATGGTGCCCTCCCTTATAATGTAATCATGTGGCTGGAATACCTCAAATCGCAGCTTAGTCAACATGGCTGTCACAAAGTTTGGATCTGCGTTGGCAAACAAAGGCATGGACGCCACCAGCTTGCGGCAGTTGAAGTTGACAATTTCCTAAGTAAAGACAGTGTTTTGGTTTGGATTGAAAGAACAGAGAAATATGTATCAAAACATACAACCAGTGCTAAAGCAAGGTCAAGTGTGTCCTTCTGCAGATTCAAATAAATGCATAAGTATAAAAGTTTATCTTGTACACATATTAAACGACAAAATAAAGGCTAAATATTTTGTATTTGTTAATTTGTTTAACTATTTCAAACAACAAATAATCTAAATAACAATGATCTACGGGATAACTTCAATATAATGCAGTATAAAAAAGGAGATACTTGTCAAATTTGTGAGTTGTACTGTGTGTTTACCTCTCTGAGAGGCTCACTGAGTTCTCCCAGAATGCTCTCCTCATCAAACATCTTGCCCTGGTATCTGTGCTCATAATAGTCATGGATTTTCTGTCGGCAGTCGGCAGGCAGCTTGTGGAACGACATATATTGCTCCACTTGTTTGTACTAATGGGCGAGACAGAGATAATGTTCTGTTAATGCAGTGCATATAAAGATTAAAAAACATGTACAAAATGTGCAGGTTAATGTTTGCATCTTAAAAGCCTAACCAGAGATGGGACACATTACATTACATTGCAATTTTTTTTCCTGTTTATCTGCATTGTATGTATCAAAGGTTAAGTGTGATGATATTCTATATTTTTATTACTGTCAGCAAACCCTGTGAAAAGACAAAAACAATTAACTAAAATATTGTCAGTGTAGTCAAAATCTGGTGTAAAAGCTCCATTGTTGTTCAAAACCTATTACAGCCGCACCACTGCACGGGGAGACACATTCCTTCATTAGAATGAACACACACTGTAGTTTATTTCAACCACTGCTGCAAACACTGTCCTGGTGCTGCAGCTGTAATAGACCCTGAAAATACACTATTTACTCCTATTTGAGTGGTATTTACTAAAAATTACAGTTAGCAGCAGTTTTAGGAAATTATTTAGCATTTTAAAATGTAATTATCAAATTTTGGCCAGTTTAAGACTCACATCTAGGTACAACATGTAATACAACAGACTGCAATATATCCAACCAGCATGAACAGTATAATGTTCAATTTATATTGAAACCATTTCACAGAGGTGCTCATTCAACTTTACGATCACGTGGAGGCAGTAATTTGTGTTAGTATATTATTCTCAGAGGTTTTTCTGGTACAGGACCACAAACCAGACAGTCCAAGAGGGATAAGAGGTGTGACAAGTAAAATCTTATCTCAGGATGATTTAACGATCTTTCACCCATATTTCTTCCACTGAGTCAGCAAACACAATACAAACATCCACACAAAACAGTACAAGCACACAACTTTCAGCTGTCAGTTGAAATGAACGCACTCACCATTTGATCAATGCTACCTAGGAGTTACTCAATGCCAGACCAATAGAAAGTGAAGGGTCCAACACGGCAACAACACAAACAATCAGGTTCTATTGTTGAGATATGCTAATCACAATTCATTCATCGAGAACCAAAAACTCTGTGGCTGCAGAGAGAGAGAGAGAGGGTGACTGATGTGGTGATAAACAGCAAAGACAGAAAACTAAGAACAATTTCTGCTCGAACTTTTCTTTTACACTGTGTGCACTTCAAATCCAGCTCAAATAAAAAGCCTTTTAAAACCCTGTACCTATGAAGCTGTCCAAAATGCAACGTTAAGAGGCGGGCTGACAGCTCAGTAGGCTGGCACATACTGTGTACTACATCACCTGTACCACTTCTATCCCACCAGTCCCAAAACTCTATTACATTGTGGATGAATGCCACAAAAACTGTCAGCGGGCATCAAGTGACATCCTCTGGCAGTGGCTGCAGCAGACGTTCACAGTCCAAAACAACCAAAAGGTCCCAGGTTCACTTGTATGTCCTGTCAGACACCTCGAGCAAAACACTGAAGTCCATCTGCTCACAAACTGTTTTAAACTTTACATCCTCAAGAGATAAATTTCTACACTGGAAATTATTTACTATCAAAGACAGTCTGACTGTCTGACTACAAAGGAGAGACACATTTGGCAAACAAAGATTTTAACTGAACACATGCCCATGTGGCTTGGAGCAGAGAGAAATGATGAGATTGTCTGACTTTGTGTTGGTAGTACAGTAATTCACATTGAGCAGAAAAGCATCTTGATTATCCTGCTACACTCATTTCAGATAATTTTATTTTTGCACCTAAAACAACAAACTCAACTCCATCCTACAGGTTCAAATAACTATAGTTACATTAACAGGAAAAGAATTCAAATATGAGCTTTTATTTATAGTAGTTGTAGACCAGTCATAAAACATTAAGACAGTAGCAAAGTGTTGCATTGTTGGATCTTAACTTCAGCTTATGATTCAAACAGTACGTTTGATGTTTGAATGTTGACTCCCAGCTTTGAATTGCTGGTTAATAATAGCCACATCAAATGAACTGTGTAAAAATTGTAGTGTATAAAAGAAGTTTTCTTAAATAAGATCATGCCATTTCATAGTTGTTGGAAAACAATTTGCTGCCAGTAACAGTCTGAACTCTGTGACCTGTAGACATCAGCAGACGGTTGGCATCATCCCTGGTGGTGCTCTGCCAGGTCTGTACTTAAGCCAACTTTAGTTCTTACTTATTTTAGATCATTTTTGCCTTCAGTCTGGTCTTCAGCAAAAAAACACGTCCTCACTTGTGCTGAGGTCAAGTGAAAGACTTACTGTAAGTGTTTGGCTATATGGCTAAAATTGGAAAACTATAAAAGACTCACCTGATATCAATGTGAACACCTACATACATCTTAGCTCATAAACATGGTGGTCTGGCTAAACCCATTATTACTATGCAATGAAGACAGGGAAAAGTAGTGTCAGTAGCCCAGAAAAAAAATACATGTTTCTGACTGATCCCGTCACCCATGCTCCTGCCTTATAATATAAACATAAATAAACACGCAACATTTGAATTATTCAGCATCTACGTAAGGAAACATCTCCTGGGCAGAGGAAACTGCACAGCTCCTCTGATGGACTTATGCAACGCAAAGTTTCACCTGCATGAGTGACTCTGCTTCCTGACATCTGCAGATGGAACGTGGCCTGGAGAAATGACCCTGTGTCACAACTCTTTACCCAACGTGTCAGAGCTGGCGGTGCAGCTGGTGAGCCTTTCATAGAATAGAAGTGCTGATTGTGAACAAAGTGTAGGTGTGGGGCAGCCAGGCAGCGAGGGAAAACCTCACACTCCCCACAGAGATGCGGCGAGTGAGCAGCTGTGGTTCAACATGAAGCTCATTCCTCATTCATGTCTGAATGAATGAGGCAGCAAAAGCGTGGTGGCATTTAATGATTTGACTTGAAGAGCCTTGTCACAGTCTGCTGTATTAATTATCGCAGACCCAAACTGAAATCTCTCCAGTGTCACAGAGGAGAGGGGGCAAACATTTGGCTGGTGCGTCACAGCACCCAGGAGGGACTGACACCCAAACGAGAGCGAAAATGACATCAATTTTCTTTGTCACTTTGATGGCAGTGTATGTGGCAGCAAAATGCTCCACTGATATTTTGTCATTTAAACTGCTGTTTTGGGAAATCTTTGTTTTGTGATTTGTCATTCAGAAGAAGTTTTAAGGAAAGTTTTGTCTTTGACTTTGATTACAGTTTTACACTTTTAAGCCCATTAAATTCCCACACAGCACACTCATTTAGGCCAAATGTGGTTTTAATATGCCACTGTTGGCACACAGTCAGTAACAGCATGAGGTATCTGTGCAAGGAAGCACCCAAGTGTGGAGCTGATGGCAGACACAATAAGGGCAGTTGATAGCAGTATTTGGACCACATCATCAAAATCACAGCCCCAAAATCAACACTATGTAGAGATCACTTGATTATTGGTTCATTGACTAGTAATGACAATCAAAACTACTATTTAATTTTGTTTGTGGTGAAACATTATGAAATATTAAGTGCATATTATATATATTGGCTTTTTCTCAGCAAGTGGAAAGAAATTGGTCAATAATAATAACTCCACGCTAAGATTTTTTGACTCAGCTCCTTAAAATATATTGTTTAATTTTAGTAATACAGTGATTGAGTTTGTTACAAATTGAGTTTTGTTTAAATGTTTTAAACATAATTTATGCGTTTTTCGTTGTAATTCTGTAAATTTTTTACAGTCGTTTCAGAGAAACTACAATTCCCAAGGTGCATTTCATTTAAAAATAACCAGTGAATAGCTAAATATTGTGTGGAGTGAGGCCAATAAATGGTTATGTGTAGTCGGCTGCTTGACACAAACTGGTGGCTTGGCATGTAAACCATCCTCTCTCTGGTAAACAAGAAACATATTCTCATTTTAACAGTTAATTATGACCTGTTTAAACTACACAAACATCCTAGAGACATTAGTTGCGGTACATGACACAAAACAGCAAGGCCAATTGTAAATGTGTTACATGTTCAGTTAAATTTCTGTCCAACTCATGAAGGGAAGGGGGAAAAATGTGTTTCTAACTATGTGGCTAAACAAAACTTTTAGAGGTGGGGAAAATACAGTATATGTCGTATAGTATATGCCATCATAGCAAACATAGAAGCCTTCTGACTTGTACAGATGCTACGAATTTGGCTTTAATTAATAATTAAAGCTACAATGCGCAACTCAGAATCAATCCACACCACAATCAATCTACAGCCTTGCCTCTCCCTGTTCCCCTCTGCTCTTCCACCATCTGCCACACTCTGCACGGCCCTTCAAGTATCAGTCGTTGTCAAATTACAATAAATAAGAAGCTGCAAAACTTATTAATCAAGAAGAAATATTTGATCTTGTCTGATTAGTAAGCAGGGTGAGCCAGGCTCAATGACTTTTGTACCACCCCTTCACAATAAGATAAGTTTTGTAACATATTTCTACTAAAGCTTTAAGCATTTACACCCTAAAGTATAAAGAGTTTGCTGTTTTTGTGTGAAAGTGACCAATACTGTCAAAGTCACTGCACATGATACAGCCAAACAAAACTGTTATGTGGACAAGTCACACCAATAGTCGTTAATACTGTAATGAACTGTTCACAGTCATGTCTGAGAAAGAGATCAGACAGCTCCAGCTCGTCCAGAAAGCTGCTGCCAGGGGTCGTAACAAGGACCAAAAAAGCTCAGCACATAGGCCTAACTTAATTCACTAACAAATTTCTACTGCTTGTTCATAGATCACTAAGTAAGTTGTATTGCTGATCCTCCAGACCACTGTCATGTTTGTTTTCCTACTATCCTTGCCCTGCCCCTTACTGATTACCTGGATCAGGTGTGTTCAGCCTGTCAGAAGCTGTAAGTGGAGCAGGGCTGGTGCTCTCATGGACCAGGTTTAGCCACCCCTGTAATAGATACTTAGCAGGTCTCAATATGAGCCCTGGCGACCTCTCAGGTCGGTGGGATCTGGATTACTTGTTGTTCTGAGACTTACAGTAAGACCTAACTGTTTACCAGAGCACCTGATCTGATACGGTACCTACATAGTTGATTATAGTTTAACTTGTATTTGTATTATTGTCCCTTGTTTCTACAAATGGAGATATCTTTCATGTTGTTGTTAATGTGTGTATTCTTTTGTGTACCTTAGCTCATTCAAGTATTATTCTTTTTTGCTTTTTTGATTGTTTTCCATGTTTTTATTCCTGAGCTTTTGCTATTATGCTAATGTATGTGTACATTGTCAAGCACTTTGAATTGCCTCTTGGCATTAAATATGCTGTATAAATAAATTAGCTGTATAAATAAATTTGCCTTGGCTTTTCTTATTTATTATTTCTAATCACCAATTTATATTTATACTTGACAAGTGAGTACAAAAAATCTAATCTAATTTCACAAATACACAAACTGTATCTCAAGGATGGGGCAATGTGCAAGAATGTGTCTGGCAAGTGTTTCCTCCTCTCCTCTCCTCTCCTCTCCTCACCTCTACTCACCCTCTTCATCCCCAACTCGCTCTACCAAAAATTCTAATTCAGGTCCATCCCAAAAGGCCACGTGGATGTTTAATTCATTCACTTCATTCCTTGCTAAATCGCCTCATTATATTATGAAGCACATTCACCAAAGAGAAGAAAATCAGATAGTGGTAAATCAGAGCTTGTCTTGTCTGTCTTCAATTCAAAGATGTGTACAGAGGGAGGAACAACACACTGTGAGGCCTGACACGAGTATGAAATCCTCATTAAATGAAATTAGGCTTCTAAGGAAACAGTGAAAATCCTATAGTTCAGTTAAATAAAGTGACTGGCTGATAAGGGTTTCAGACACTGTTTCAACCACAATGGTGAATATCATTTGTCACAGCTGAAGAGATGCTGTGTTTGTTGTAGATGGTGAATAAGAATCTCTTTGGCCACTATCTTTGCAAAGTCAGCCTGGTTCTGGATAATTACACAGATCAAAGATCAACAGATCACTGTTGTTGATGCTGTTAGAAGCACAACAACTGACTTCTCTCCTCACCAGGGATGAGGAGAAGATGGTAGAAAACAATCTTGCATCCTGTCCTGTTCCTGTCATGGCAGAGAGCTCAGTTGGCTGTCTGCTCTGTGTCTCACTGACTGAGATTAGCTTCTCCATTGTAAAATCCCCTGTGACACCCTAAAGGGCTCATTGTCAGTGTCTCTATGTAGCGTTACAAGACTAATGTTTGATGCATGTCTTAGAGGTACCATCACTGAAAAAAAGTATAATATATAATAATATTTTTCCCATATCTGGAGAACTGAGGTGTCTTTCAATATAACATCATTGTTTGTCTCTGTGTCAGCCCTGCGATGGATTGGCGACCTGTCCAGGGTGTACCCCACCTCTCGCCCGATGACAGCTGGGATAGGCTCCAGCACCCCCCCCGCGACCCTTACGAGGACAAGCGGTTAGGAAAATGGATGGATGGATACTAGATTTGTTTTGTGTAGTAAGTATCTACTGTATTTGTGTCTACTGTATCCTTCAATTTATTTAAAATATTCAATATTTTGAAATTTTGAGATTTTCACCATAAAGCAACATATGGACTAAAACTAAACAGTAAGTCTGCGGAATTTCTAACACCATAAAATGTTTACTTAAATAAATAATACATTGGAATAGGCCTCTTTTTTAAATTATTACACACAAAATGCAGATTTTTCATCCATAACTAAAACATTTTTACTGCAGGTGAAAAAAGAGTAAATACCAAAACAGACAAACTAATAAAATCTGTTCAATGAAAACATTTTGACATGTCACAGTAGAAAAATTACAGGTTTGAATAATTAAAGTAACGATGGCCTAATTCCATTTAGCTGTTTCTGTATCAGTGTACTGTGCATGCTGGCTACTCAATATTATTAGTTCCACCTGAGATTTTCGAATCTACTAACAGATTCAGTTCATTTCTAAATCATGTTTGTTTGGATGAGGTTTCACCTTTTAGGGAATCACTTCAAATACATAACAGCACAAAGGTAGTAGTGAAGGTGAAACATTTGCTGTTGTTGTTATTCTGCCAGTAGTACTTAAATGCTGCACAGGAGGTCAAATCATTCAAAATAGGTGGGTGGACCATGATGGGCCTTTAGTGCTGAATTTTCTAGAGACTTAGCACATAATTACGTAAGGAGAAAATAATGTCATAACAGTCAAAATCACAGAATATGTGCACAAAATGTGTTTATGTATTGGTTTGCAGGCTGAATATCAACAAACATAATTTCTGACCTGCATTTCTCCAGTGACCAGAAACACAAATTTGTCATTTGCATTGTTTTCAAAGGTTAATTAAAGGCGGCACAAGTGATACAAGTGTTTCTGCCCCTCTGCTATGTGTCAGTGCTACTATGTATAAATAACTTATAGGTCTCTGCACAAAAGCCACCAAGTCAAATTCTCCCTAAATTTAACCTCCATGGATTCTAAGTCTGACATTACTGCTGGCCTGAAATTGAAACCTCCACACAATGCTAGCTCGAGCCCCACTAGGGCTGTAACAGACTGCCACAATACTTGTTTTGCTCACACTCTCCAAATGATAAAAATGTCACTCACAGTCCTATCTGGAGGCATGGCAAATTCACCCAGCAGCATCAGCATCCGCCGTGCTTGCATGGCTGGCACTTTTCTCCTCTGCGTGTTTGTATTTTTTTTTTATAAACACATCTTCAGCTCAAATACTAATCCGCACAGAGAAGCAGAAAAAAACTATGTAGTAGAAAAAAAGAAAATCTGACAACTGGTCAGAAAAACGCTTCTCAGGAAATGCACTTTCCTGCCCTAAGCCAAAAAAATGCATACATATAAGGGGTTGGGGTGAGGACACATTAGACATAGTATTATGTATAGACACAGTATTATGAACACAGGATTATGAACACGTTCCTGCTGTGTTTCTTACATACTTCATTTATACTGAAACCTGAACTAAATACAGTCTGTTTAGGGATTATACAAACTCATCACAGCTCTTAAATACGAAAGACTTCACATTTTTGTCAGACTGCTTGGAGAACAAATTCAAATAGATATTTAAAACTGAGGGGGAAACTTGGGCAAAACATTCTTCATGTTAAAAACACAACAGATTCCTCCCTCACCTATTAACTCCCATCATCCAGGACACACAGTGAAGGCTAAAGCACCAGTCAGTACTCAACTTGCTGAATCGCTGTCTTCTAAACCATTTACTGGCCATGATTTATACCCCCATCCACATGGCTGAAAAATGTCTATGGGGAGTTACAGCTGTACACTGCTATTCAGACAAAAGCCAACAAAAATACTTTAAGTGTTGTGAAATAGACAGTGTTCAAAAATCTCACAGTGCACCAGGACACACAGCCCTTCCACCTCCCACAGGTTTCCCCTCCCCCTCACTTACTCCCTATTGCAGCCGGTTAGCAGAAGCACTGCACCTCTCAAGGACACCACCACCAGAGAGGATAGAGAAAGAGGAAGAGAAGAAGAAAGAGAGACAAATTCAGATCAAGATGATTGGACAGAGAGAGTTAAAAACAAGAGGGAGTTAAATGAGAGAATCAGATGGATGGACACAATAAAGATGTAAAAAGGGGTGGTTAAAGACGCACAGACTGCAGGTAGAAAGCCGGTGAGTGAGTGATTAGGAAACGAGAGGGAAGCAGCCATGGTTGCTTACATCACCTTGAGGATGACATTGGCAGGACACACAGGTCTGCTGCCTCATCAATTCTAGTGCTGCCCAAGGGGACATCAAATCACACATTATATCTCTTTCTCTCTCTTTTCCACATCTCATCCCCTGCCCCCCCTCCACAAAGACACATACATGTACGCCCAGCCCCTAGCAACGTGGCTCTACCTGGCCGAACACACCCGCAGCCTCTGATTGGCTGCTCAAAGCCAGCAACACTCCCCCTGCTCCCAGCCAGCGAGACTCTGCTTGGAAACAGAGGCTGCGCTGTTACCACTACAGTCCGCTGCTGCAGCACTGTTCAGCACTGATCTGATCCCCAGCCCTTTTTTAAGAGATGTTCCTAAAAACAAATATATTGTCTAATGATAATAGATGAATGGTTCAACTTTAATCTGTGCTGTTACACCACAATGCAGCAAGTTATGCACAGTTTTACACTCATACTTAAAATTCAGTGAATTGCATACAAATCCTCTAAAATGCATTGTAGATAAATTAATAGGTGAGACTACATTACATTTCTATTTAATCAACAGCAAATATTGAATAATTCTAAATTAGCTGCAGCCAATGACTAATTAAGAAATGAAGAGAAGAAAAATCCATTTGTAAATGAGCAGAGAGAAAGAATTTTAAAATTGATCACAGATGGAGATTTTAAAACAACCGTCCAATAGGTCAGTCAGTATAAAACTGATGCTACATGGCCATATATTGTTAAAAGGTATCCAACTTTTTCTCTGTCAATACCGATTACTGTGACAACTGGTTATTAAATACCAGTGATCTTTGTTTACCAAGTGTAAAATATGTAAAATCCTCTGTGACAAACTGAATAAAGGTAATGTAAGGCTGTAACTACACATCAGAGACCTTCATACGCCTTCAAAGGTTTGTGCAAGATGTTAAATGTTTGGTAAATTTAGTTGTATTAATGAGATATACTTTATATCTCAGTCTGAGCTTCTATCCTTAATAGTCTTTGATGTACTCAAATTTATTTCATCTATGCAACTCTTCCATAAGATCAACATTCAAACTGTATGGAGCTACCCTTTGGTAACATTTGCTGACCATGCATCTCACCTTCAGTACTTCTAGTATCATAGGAAACATTTACCACTGCAAGAAAACGATTGGTATAAATGTCTGTGAAGATTCTCAGTCATCCAGGTCATAGTTAACACAAAAAAGCTGTTCAGTGGCAACTGGACTTGCTTTAGGTCTTCCATCCAGTATGCGTCATCAGAAAGGTGAAGCATCTTCAAGAAATTAAAGGAAGTCCAGTTGCCACTGAACAACATTTTCAGGATAACTATGACCTGGATGAATGAGAATTTTTGCAGACAACAGACAAGGACAGTATTGTGACGAAGGACTCACCTTTTCTTGATATTGCCGTCTGGAGGAGTCCAGGGACTGGATAAGAGCTGTTGCATGACCAATAAAAACAGCATAGCAAGTTGCTCCTACAATCATACTCAGCATTGTGAGCCAGATATCCGATAGACTCTCCGGGGCCTGTCGGCCATAACCGATGCACAGCATGTGGCTCATTGCCTTGAATACAGCAAAGGAGTACAGCTCAGACCAGGTATCATTCTGCGGAGAGAGAAACACGGAAATAAACATAAAACAGTTAAAGACATCAGTGTTACATAAAAAGGCATGCTTTGCGGGAGAGTGGTGGGAGAGAGTAGGGAACCAGAAGAAAAGCTTCTGGGACAGCAGGGTCGTGGAAATGCACTTATACAAATGAGAACTCGAGGGACAGGTTTGCATTAGAAGGCAAGAGGGAGGAATTGGGAACGACATCAGGGGAATCCTTCGAGGCTTAATCAGGAAAGTAGAGACAGTTTGGAAATTATTTCCTCAGTGAGGAATGATAATGAGAGGTCATTAAATATACCCTTTCAGAGCTGAGTGAATAGGAATCTACTACATGCAGTGACAGGCAGGCAGCGGTCAGCAGGCTGCCTCTGTGAAGATTCATGAGGAAACAAACTCATGTAACTTACAAAAACACAAAATGAAATCAATCTTGTTGTTAGATCAGTCTCAGAAGAACTTATCAACACTTTCAGAAATATAATTTTTATGTAAATAATACCTCTGTGTTATTTCACTGTAACTTTTTTTGAAAACTTTGTTATGATCTCATTCATAACCGACGCAAATACAATACTTTGCTTCCCTTTTTATTTCATTAGCACAGAGTGGTGACTGTGGTGACCTCAGTCTGAACACACTGCAGACACCAATTACACTAATTCAAGCTGTGGCCAAAAACACAGATTGAAACCCAGATTGTTTTGGAGAGTATTCTACCAGAGAAACTAACATCCTGTGTAATGAAATTTAATGAAACTGTATTATTAAACAAAGTTTGGGTGCATGGAAAAATTAAGTTAAAAACAACATCCTGAAAACCCCTTAGAGCCTGGTTTTAAGAGCACACAAAAAACATAATTTTCTATCAAGGCCCACTAACACACACACACTCCTCCTCTCTAAATTTGTACCGGGCTACAGAGAGGTTAGAGTCTGCACTCAGATAGCAAAGGCAATCAAGTATGTCCTCTCTCATAACCTACAGAAGTGCATTAGCAGTCTATTAGTGCATCTGCTATTATATTACAAAACATACTATCCTTTGCCTGGTTTGTTTCTAACAACTAAATTATCCCCCACTGGAGTCCCATAAATCCATGTGTTAGTAAAACAACTTTCCATTAGCTGAAAAATATGTGTTTTAAGATTTGTGACAAAACATTATTTAGATCTTTAAAGGTGTAATATAGATTAAGATCTATGGTGTTCAGTGGAAAGCAACAACATATTCAGATCCTAACAATGATGACTAAGTGTAAAACGACTGTATATTATTATGAAGCAGTTTAGGGCAGATTAGATAATGAACTGACAGAACATTAACTAGAAACATTTTTGCTAACCGGTACATGTGATTTCATGTAAAGATGCTACATCTTTTTCTGAGTTTCAGCATTTCAAATATGAATATTTGCTTATATTGCTTATAGATTGAATGATTGAAAATATATTGATTTTGGGGCATAAACATCACCTTAGGCTATGGAAAACTGCAACTGTCCCTATTTTCTGATGTTTTACAGTAAAAGAAATTAGCAGATGAATCAATAATGAAAATAATAAAATGCTAAGGGGCAATACACAGATTAAACACAATAGTTCTGTACAGACGTTTGTCATCATCCATAACACACATTACTAGAGGGCCACATAGAAGTACTTCACCATCATGAAGCATGGAAAATAAAGAAGGAGAAAAATAAATATAGCTCCAACAAGTGTGCTGAAGCTAAATGGTGTATGTGAAAACAGAAAGGGAAACAGTGGAGTGAAACAGATTGAATAATAGATGAACGATGAGCACTTTGATTCTGAAATAGCACAGGCAGGGGGGAGGGAGAGAGAGAGACTCCATATCCTCATAAGTCTCAACAGCCCTCCCTGGAGATTTCAGTTTGGGAACTATCTGTTGCTTTATTGGTAATCACCGTCTCCATTAGCTGCAGATAGCCTGTTTGAAGTTGACTGATAACACAGGGGCTTTAAGTTTATCTTCCAGTATCCTAAAACCCTTCCTGGTATGTGCTGTGGTGACCTTGCTGTATACATCTCACACATACAGCATGCTGTAATGTTAACGTCACCTGCCAAACAAACAAAGCAACCACATGCAAATAAGTGATCTTGCTTGTAAGAGTGACATGTTACTCACCCCAGCCAAAATGCACCAACATTTAGCGCAGGATGTACACTTCCCCATGCTAACAGCTACTGTATTTTTCCTCAACATTTAGTCATGTTACCACACTAGTTTGTTTAGCCAATGAGCATAAAGGAGAATGTGTAGCTGAGGCCGTTGAGAGTGTCATTAATTAAGAAGGAAACACATGTCCTGAACTTGATATGAACGTGATATTTCACTTTGAACCATAGGTGAAAGAAATCAGGGGATCACCAGAATCATTAGGATACATCCTCTGGGGACCATCAACATAAGGACAAAATTTAATGACAACCCATCTGACGTTTTCCAGTGTTTATTGAGTTATTTCAGTCTCTTAGAAAGTGGCGGGCTGTTGCTCATGCCCCTAGAACGGCTAAAAATGACGAAAAGTGCACCCCGACACCTACACAAAATCAGTTAATCAATTCACACCTCTCTGCACGGAGGGCTGAGGCTCTCTGTAGGACTGACAGATGCAGGAATGGAAGAGATGACAGAGACAGGAAGAAGCAGATAATGGAAAATGGGGTTATATCACACTGAATGACCAATCATTGTGTGTGTCTGACGACCAATAAGCTGGACAAATATCGAAAGATATTCAACACACATGTAACAAAGCCTCTGGCCTGGCTCTGTCACACACCTACCAGTTTAGTTTACAATGGCTTATCTGACTTTATTGTATAGTGGGCTAAGTCTGTTGCTTCCTCTTTCTGTGTCTCTCTCTCGCCCTTCATTCTGCTCATTTCCCTCAGTGAGTGTGCGTGTCCTCTCTTTGTAATCTGTAGGGTGGACAATAAAATACATTTATGTTTATACCAGTTGTGAAAACCAAATCATCATCAGGCCCATGACAGTTCATTTTAAGGTTGATTCAGAATTGAATCCATCAACACGTATGATTTGTGATGACCGCCGCTAGAGTATATGTTTTGGGAAAGTGTTTTAACCCTTAATTTTTGTATTTCTTGCATAAATGAGACGATACCACTCTCATATGTGTACAATAAGCATGAATCTAGGAAGCTGGAAGCTTAGTTGTGCATAAAAAAGCTGAAAGCATGGAAACACCTAGCCTGGCAGGTAACAGCACACTTTTACAGTTCTGTTTGTGTACCTGTAAAACAAACAATATATAGTGTGTTAATTAGTGAGTTAGAGGTGCTGCAAGGTGTATTTTTAGCTTTGGAAATAGCGATGCTCGATATTTCCTCCTGTTTCCAGTGTATCTGTAAAACTTGGCTAATAGCCACCAGCTTCATATGTAGGATACAGACATGAGTGTGGTACTGAACTTTTTTTTATCTAACTCAAGAAAGTCAGTAAGAATATTTTCTAAATTGTCTAATACTGTATTCTTGTATTGTATTAGATCAGCACATGCAGTTAGAAATAACCACTCACAGATTTCAGAAATTTAGTAATGCTTGTTCATAAAAGTGTCAGTAAGTTAGAGGAACTACATTAACAGGGCAGGTATCATAATCAAGTAAAACATTATGTGGAAGCATCCCTCGAGGATCTTAGTGTAACTCCTTCACCACAAAACAGTAAAACTGCCTGTCTGGATAAAGATTTGCTGTTTATTACTTATGTATGCAGACACTCTGAAAGCCCTGAAGTCTTATTAATGGAGCAATAACTTCCAATATCAATCATTCATTCATTTTGAGTCAGAATCTTTTTGGAGCCAGCATCTAGCAGCCATCAGTGGAATTACACTTTAAGCACTGGCTTCAGTCTCTAACTGTAGTAGTTGCTGCCTGGAACAGCTGCTTTATTGGAGAGACCTTAGTGAGGTCTGTTGGTCTGGTTCTGTCTGAAGGATGCTTCATTCTCATGATGTAGTCTGTGAGAAAACTTTCCTCAAAAACATAAAATGATACCACTATGGAAAACATCACTGAATTGGAGAGTGGGTTGTTTGTAATTGTATTTGCATGGAAAATGGTTACAGTCAGGGTGACACAGTGGTTCTTTCATTATGAACCGCTTATATTGTTCTCAACACAAGTAATTTTGCTGCAGCTTGAGTAATATTTAAGTGCAGAAACACTATTACTTGTTTGAGGAGAGCACAGCACTGTCTTACTCAGTACAAGAGATCACATCAAAACACCTGAATTCTAATGGGACCAAGATAATCACATCTGTTTCTTTTTTCTCTCCCAGTAAACAAACACCACCTAATTTCTTGTCTGTTTAAAGAGGCTGGGCAGCAGGTTTTACTTTTCATGTTTATATGCTGCTATAGCCCTTGTGAGTAGCTCAAATCAAATTTGCAAAGTCCAGCAGCTGACCTGTAATAATGTTAGCTCAAACTAGCTGTGTTAAGTAAATAAGGCGAATCAACACCTAACATAGAGATTACCAGCTCATCCTCTCCAAGCGAGCAGACCACTGTACTGCAAAGCCCCCTCATGCTGATAGCTGTGGGGGATAATAGGGAAGAGATGTCTTTGTCATGTGCATACTGTAAAGGATGGGTACACACACAGTTATAATTACATAGCTGAAACTATACACCCTGTTTCTGTCAGTTAGCACTGCTGTCACTATTATTACCCAGTTGCCTCTGCACTCCACTGATGCAGCAAGACTCAGCCACAAACTACAAATTAGCTTTGTGCCAGACAAAGCTGTGTAAAGACAAATCTAAATATAAACTAAATGAAATTAACCCTTAGAAGTTGGAGTGTACTGCAAAACATAAAATTATGTTTCCCAAGAAATTTCAAGTTCGACTGAATCCAATTATTGGTTAGTGGATGTCAGCTGGAGTTACAGAAAGTTCTCGACGCCCTCCATGGGTCCTGCCTGTAAGCGCCACACCCCCCGAGCTCTGTAGAATGTGAGTCTTGATAGATAGCCTGGCTGCAGCATAGGCTAAAGTTACAACTTGTCAGCCACTCAATAGGGGGGTGGTCTCAGGTGGCTGTAGGCAGCAAGTACAATGCCAGAGCAACCCTTTAGTCTGAGAGTGACAACTCTCTGGAGACTGATTGTCTTTGAATATACGGAAGAAGAGGGCAATAGCAGAGTCGGTGGCCTGTCAGCCCTAAACTTTATCATTGTAGACTTCAAACTCAGCAAAAGGTTTGTGTGTGCCATGGACTCTTAGCAGAAATAAAAGTTTTCTTTAAGTTAAAGGGTCTACATGTACAGTATATGAATGGTGGTAAACATGTTTCCACCTTCCATATATTAAAATATTTCTCAGATTTCTCAGAGTTTTTTCTTGCAGTTCTTTATAGGGAAGGTTTAATTTCTACAATACACACACAGAAAATAAAAGCCAGCCCATACTGAGAGATTGTGATAAACTGCATATCAGTGTATTACACGTAGGGCTGCAATAACTTTCTATTATTTTATTTACAACTTGATGAGTCTGCCAATACATTCTTGATGACTGAGGTATATGTATCTTAAATGTTGTCTAAAATATTACATTATAGCACCATTCATCAGACCCTAAATATTTCCACATTATCAATGCTGAGATCCTGAGTCAATATTGTAAGAGATGATTTTGTCGACATGGTCTGCCTATACAGCATTTCTCTGACTGGAACAAACAGGAATTCCCTCTCTTTCACCAATATGAGCGAGACGATATTTACTCTCATCATCACATGAACCTCATTTGGACCTGTGCCTTGAGTCTGGATTAGCATGGCCTTCCTCACTCAGTAAAAGGCTGGGCTGACAGACAGACCTATAAACAACAAGCTTTTATCTCTCTGTGAGAGACATGGCAACAAAGAGCCCAGCTGCCAGGCCATATTCTCCCCCCCTCCATCTTTCTGTTTTCCCCTTTTATCTTTCCTGTCATCACCCCACCATGCTGAAGAGGAGGCACAGAGGGATCTAGTGGATGCACTTAAATCTGTCTATTTTCTTTTATACGCAGCTTCTTCATTGGTATCTTAAGGTTGTTTTCTATGTCTGGAACACTCATTGAATCAGGGTGTGTTATGAGTCTTTGTTGGAAAGAAATAGACTTTTTGTCTTAAATCAGTAATAGCATAATTGCAACCAACATCACTTTATTATTGGTTATTAATGGTTCTCAAAAGTGTACAAAAGTGTACTGCCCTGTTTTCAAAGTGGATCTGTTCCAGTATCTAAAACAATCATGCCTGACCCTGCATCACCCTTCATTTTCAGTCATGTTAACAGCATGGCTCTAGGGATGATAATACCTTTAAAACAGTTGGATACTTGGAGTGCCAAGACATTTTGCACAGATACTCATGGTGCTCAGTGGTTGAATTGTAATGACTGGTGATGGGCCTTAGCTCTACTATGTATTTAGTGCCAATTAGAAAATATTAGCATGCTAACACCATAAGCTAAGATGGTGAACATACAGCAACATACCTGCTAAGCATCAGCATGTTAGCATTGTCAGTGTGAACTTGTTAGCATGCTAATGGTAGCATTTAGCACAATAGAACCTCAAAGATCCACTGGTGTGGCTGCAGACTCCTACATACTAGATACTTCTTAAGACAAGAAAGAGCTCTTCATGGCCACAAAATATTGATTGACATTTAGCCACTATTTTCTGATGATGGTCAGACACTTTGATCAATATGTGACAGCAGTTAGCTCATTCCCAGCCAACTCTGAATGAAAGATGCCAATCCAGCTTTGGGGAAACTGTGTACAACTCATTATGTTGCAGCCATGATTTTTTGACACATACCTCCATCTTGTTGAGGGAAACCCAGCAGTCTGAGGGGAAGTCCTGCAGCATGGGGACCAGGAACTGAAGGCAGCCATCCCAGTGACACAGCAGCAGCATCATACCAATCAGGTTAATGATTCGCATGACTGCACTGGCCAGGTCATAGGTCATATGAAAGATCTGGAGTGAGACAGTAGGACAGGAAATGGTTTAAACTGGGCTGCAAGATGGGGAGATTCAGAATAAGTTGGCTTTAATAAGTGAAAGACAGACTACTTAATTCTGTAGTTGTATTGGCTATGAACTGTGAAATACTTAAAATGCTGAATTCATATCTCAGTGGCAGGACAGGCCACCCACTAAGTTCCACAGTCTTCTTTGGATAATACCAAGTTTGATTAATGAGTAGTTAATTCAAACACAGCAAGACATTTGTTACACAGAGATACATGACATCAATCAAAGGCTCAAACACGCACACAGAGTCCAGTTATACGCACAAAATACTCACGCAAACCTGGAGGCACAAAGATACACTAACAAGAGAAAGACATGTCAACACATACAAATACACACTTTTAAACACACAGAATGATGGACAGGGACTATCATGATCCTTAACAACTGATAGTCTTTGTCGTCTCACATATCAATCATTCTCAGTCACTTAGGCCAATCATCTATTACCTGACTTGTTCCTACTCAACAGTTTGACAGCTGCTTAGATGCAATAACCATATGTTTAAGGTTTGAAAGTGTAGACATTACATTACTTTTACAGTAAAAACATTGATAAAGTTTACTATGGAGGAATGAGACACGGGTCATTTTTTACTGACTTCAGCTGCAAGAGAAGTGATACTTTGTGATGGGACTGATGAAGAATGTGACTGGACATGAATCGCGTGCTGATCTTTCTAAATGCCTCTTTAACCTTTACAGGGTTTTCAGTGTCACTTTTCATCAGTCAGTAACTGACAAAATAGATCCATTTGTCATATTGTTCTAATTCAGGATGGATGAGAGAAACTGCACTGGACACAGTTATGTTAATGAACATCCTCAGCACCATGGACAGCTTCAGGAAAGTTACAGGAAATAGAAGTTGCTTAGATTTTCGGATTTTCAAAATAAACTGATAACTGTTGACACCAAAGAGACAGATATTTTAAAGTCATCATTGCCTGTGCCAACGTCTCAATTCACATCTCTGCTCTCATTCCCCATGCATGCCAAGTATCACTTCCCATCATGCACCACTGTGTGTGTATGTGTGTGTATCACATCATATCTTCAGAAATCCAATTATCCAAAGGTCAAGTGAGCAGCCGAGCCCCACTGCTCTTCTCACCACAGCAAAATGCCAACACTAGGCTGCCAATACTGGCATAAACAAAAAGTCGAGTGATCCCATGACATCGTTGGACCTCCTGTCTCTGGGCCTGCTCTCATACATTTGAGGAAGGAGTCCGAGGAGAGGCTAGAGCAGAGTGCATCCCTCACAGAGCAAATAAAAGCCAAGCGATCAAAAAGGGCAGATCTGGGTCTTTAAGTTCAGTCTAGAGGATGTGGAAACTCTACCTAGCAACAGCGCCCATCTTCATATCCAAAGTCTGCAAGTCAGGCCTCTAAAGAAAAGTCAGCTTGCCTAAACTCTCTAAACACTTTAAATGAACAATTAGTGACATATATAATCGTTATCAACAGCCTCCTAGTGCTGCATATTATCATCACCCTCTATCCCACCTGCTCATCCTCTGGCACTTTAATTGATTAACTGTGTTTGCCCTGGTAATAGGCTGCTTATTAGGCCGCCTGATGCCGCCTGTGGGACTGACAGGTCAGACAGAGAGACAGAGGGGTTGAGGAAGCTGTGAAACAATAACAGTATCGAGACTGAAGCCCAAACATCTTGCTGATACTGTACCTTTCTCACCAGGTGGCAGGTGAGAACATTAATACTGAGCCTCCAGACAGAGGAGAGCAGGCCACTCTGAGCAGATTAAAAGGCAGGTTGTTGGTTCGGTCACAGACCAACATCAGCATATTGGAGGCAAAACAGTGACCTTTTGTTACTGATTAGACTGGGTGATTCTTCAGCTGTGGCTAAGAGTTGTGTGATTAGAGCTAATACAATATTTACTCAGGGACAGAAATGCATACCTCTTCCCACTGGTGAATGTAGCGTATTAATCTGGAGAGCCTCAACAGCCTTAGTAGACTTAGGATCTTAGTAAAGCGGACAATCCTTAGGGCCCGAGCAGTCTTGTACACCTCTGAATCGATTCCCTTCTCCACTATGAGGAATATGTAATCCACTGGGATGGAGGAGATGAAGTCCACAATGAACCAAGTCTTTAAGTACTTTTTCTTAATGGTTTGAGGATCCAAAATTATGTCCGAGTTGTCCTCAATGATGATTCCTGTGCGAAAGTTGAGCACCAGGTCCATGAGGAAGAAGGTGTCCGAGACCACATTGAAGATAATCCACGGTGTGGTGGTCTCCTCCTTGAAGAAGGTGATCCCTACAGGGATGATGATCAGGTTGCCCACCATAAACAGCAGCATTGTGAAATCCCAGTAGAACCTAGCAGGCGTGTGTGCAGTTGTGGTGTGCACATGACGATGTGGTTGCATGGGTGTGTGTTGGTTACAGGAGGGGAAAGTGGGATGGGAGGGGAAAAAAGATAAAAATAGAGTCAGATAAGAAAATGGAGTTGCTGTGGAAAGCTGATAGGCACAAGAGACTTTCTAACTGAAGATGGAAAAGTATAAATGAGGTACAAGAGGTAGAACTGTCATATACTCATATCTTAAGCAGTTTCTCTACATAATATTATGTTATTTTTATATCAAATTATGCAACAAATAAAACCGTATAATGCTAATGCCTCACTTGCGTTTATCCTCAAATAAAGATCAAATCACAGTTTATTACTGATGGAATAAATAATAGTGTAAAAGATGGATGCAAGTTTCATCCTCAACTGTTAACTCATCTGTTTTGTTGGCATTGGTTTTACTTCCTCATTAGAGTGCAAGAAGCTCTACTGCTGATTGTAATAAACATCAGTGAAGTGACAGTCCTTTGCCACAAACTGAACTGTTTTTATGACGTATTGGCAACACTTTAACTTTTCATTTCATTTGCTAAAAAAGTACTTCGTTATTCTTCATAGATATGGCTTTAGAAGGTATTCAAGTCTATTCACTTTTGGCACACTCAGTTGTGTTGTGGATTTAATTTTAAATTGTTGAAACAGAAATTTATTGACATCCATTTACACTCAATATCTCTACATGACAAAGTGAAAATATGTTTTTGGCAAATGTGTTTAAAAAATGTAAAGCTAAAATCTCATTTACAAAAGCATTCAGACCCTTGATTCAGTACTTTGCAGAAACCTGTTTCACAGCAGTCACTACAAGTTTTGCACACCTGGATTTGGGCAGTTTATCCAATTCTTCCTGGAAGATCCTCTCCATCAGTTTGGATGGAAAGCATCTATGAACTGTCATCTTTAGGTCTCCACAGATGTTCTGTGGGGTTTAAGTACAATACACGATTTGGCTGCACCACACTCAGATTTGTCCCAAAGACCCTTCAGCATTGTCTGCCTGACAACACAGATCCTTCTTGCGCAGGAACTTAAGCCAACTCTCCCTTGATCTTGCCACAATTAATACAACTAAATCCCACAGGATGCATCTGTCCACACTTTTGAGTGTCACAGCAAATGGCCTGAATAATTCTGCAAATGAGAAAACTACTTTTTCTTAGTTATAATAAATTTGCAAAAACATTTAAAACATGTTTTTACTTTGTCATTCTTGGTTACTGAGCATAGATCAGTGGTAAATATGGGATTATTTTACATTTTCATTGAAATATATAACCTATTAACTATGCAAATAGTGAGGTGTCTGAATACTTCTGAAGCAACTGTATGTTTGTGGTTAAATAAGACCTCTTATAAACAAACAGTTGATAAATAAAATCCAAAAGAGAGTTTGGTATTTGAGGCTGGGAGTGCTGCGTAAAGGGTACAGGCAACATGGCTGTACAGCATATCCACTTTATTTAACAGTGTTTTACAGTCTCGGACACCCCAAAAATAAATTTTCTGTAGCAGGCTAAATTACATTGATAAGCTGTTCTCATCAAAATAGAATATGGAGTTGATAAAACAATGCTCAGTATGTTTAAACTGAGGAAAACGGTCAAACACACAGACAGGAACAGGGTTGATTTAGATCTTATTGACCTTGCAGCACACAAGGATGCAGGAAGGCGAATGTCTTGCCACTCACTGCCAGTAGTGATGTGGCAGTTTGGTGACTGTGACAGAAAAAGTAGTGAGGTCTGAGCCCGTCAGAGGCATCTCTGCAGGACAGGTGCAGCGCTGAGTCATTACACTGCGACTTATGCAACAAGCTCTGACTCTGACTCCTCCACTCCATGGTAAAAACAAAAACCGCCCCGATGATCATGTCTGAAGCAACTTTGCAGCTTTAACTATTAATTAATAAGAATCAAATGAGTGCAGCTATAACACAGTGTGGGAGTTTGCGTGATAAAGAAGGTCTCCAAATTGGCCTGACGTCAGATTACATATATGCTATTGAAGATATGTCTCAAGTTTAGCCTTAGTGGTCTACTGACCACTACGGCGTTATGTGATACAAATGGGGCAAACATGAATCGCGCTGTGAGAGGTATTTAAAGGCAGCGCTCAAACGCGCCAGCCGACCCCAATTGAGACGGGAGCTGTCCACTCCTTTTGGTGCTGAAACCAAACATTTCAGCTGAGAGTAAAAGCTATTTCTGACCCAAATGCAATTCAGCGACGGATACATGACTGACACAGGCTGATTTCTCCAAGCCCATGTCCCGAGGAGCCTTCTTGCATCGTAGATTTCCCTAAACATTTGCATGACAAAATAGCTGCTGGATGTCCAGCTGGGTTATCAGCGATGAGCCGTGATAACCAGAGCGCATCCGTCATTAAAATGCAGGATCCGGGGAGTCGTACAGGCGGATATGTCCCCAGTGAGCATGCTTGAGGTTTTCGCACACTTGGCTCAAGGTGACATTCCATTACTGAGCATCGCATGCACAGATACACACACAGATACACACACACACACACACACACACACACACACACAGCATATGTCCTATCAGTACGGCTCTCGTTTCAGAGCACAGCTTATACTATAGCGAATATTGACTCGATCTTTGAAAATAATGGCATTTTAAACTGACTCGAATTATCGATAGAGGTCTGTCCTCTTTGCTAAATGTGAGCGTACTGCAACAAAAGTCGAGGTGTTAGCAGGCCGGGCTTGTTTTGCATCCCAGACATGCTACTGTAAACATAGACTGGAATACGATTTGTTTACAACCTTGAGAGGACACTCTTTGCTAAAGTCAATTTGCCTGACAACAGGTTGTTTGGGGGTTAATTTAATTCAATTCAGTTTATTTGTATAGCGCTAATTCACAATAAAAGCCATCTCAAGGGACTTTAGAGTGTAAGGTTTAAGACCTTACAGAATATAACTAAATATAGAATCGTGTAGGAAACCCAACAATCCCACTTGAGCAAACACTAGGTGACAGTGGAGAGGAAAAACTCCCTTTAACTCCAGCAGAACCAGGCTCAGGGTGGGTGTCCATCTGCCTCTACCGGTGAGGATGAGTGGAAAAAGGAGAGAGATTACTGTCAGCACGTTGTGATGCATCAATTCAAATCTCCGGAGATTCAATCATTAGGGATGAAATGAACAAAAGAAGCCAGTATCGCTAACAGAAACCGTGCATGCGTTCCCATGATGGAGTCACAGTGGTTACTCACTCTAAAGTAAGTTGTCGATGACAATGAGGACCCATATGGTCCCCTCATGACTGTCAACGTGCTGCCACTGACAGCCCCAGCTCTTACCTGAAATCGCTGTAAGGATGGATAATCCAATTTCCAGCCGATTTTACCCTCTCCTGCTCTCTCTCAACTGCCTTTTGACTACCATACATGCGTAAGGAGAATTTGTTAACTCCAGGCTGCAGCATACTACTAAACTGCCGCTGCATGAAGCTGGCTTGACTGCCCCGAGGTTCCGCATCCTCGGCGGGCACAATTGGCGGTCCATCTTCCGTCTTCTGAAAAGTGACAGAGTTCCTGGGCTGCTGGGTCTGAGTCGGGCCATGCAGCGAAGACGAGGCTTTCCGGCTTGGTGCGTTAGAGAAGGACACCTTGGAGTCCTTTTTCTCAGGGACACCGCTGGATACCGGGGTAGCGCCGGGGTTTGCACTCTCTCCTCCTTGCCCCCCGGTCAGGGACCCGCCTGGTGTGATCGAGCCGTCCATGCTGGCGGTGGTCGAGTTACAGGCTCCTCGCTTGGCGCTCCCTCCGTCCTCGGCCCTTCCCGACCCTCCCGTCTGCTTCTCCTGCTTGGAGATGATTGAGCGCAGGCTCCCGGTACCCGAGTCCCTCCTGCATTCTCCGTTTTTGTTGCATTTCATGCTGGAAATGGGAGCGACACTGTTGCAACCATCACCCGCTGTCGCGTTTAAAACCTCTCCCGTGACCGCAGATTCCGACGCCTCCGCCCCAGATGCTCTGTAGGTCTCGCCGCGCAGGGCAGCATCACCCGGATTGGGTGTCTCCGTAGCTCTGGAGGCAGTAGTGGGCCGTGGGGCGGCAGGAGCGTCCTCTGTGTGCGTAAGGCAGGGCTCCTTGTTGGAGTTTCTCCTGGAAGCCGAGGACGCGGCTCCCCCTCCTGGCGTAAAGTTCTTCATCCTAATACTGCCGCCTCCTCCTCCTCCTCCTCCACCTCCGCCACTGCCGCTCCCCCCGGCTCGGCGCAACCGCGGATGCTGAAACTTGGACTCTTCTTCTCCGTCCTCAGTCTCGTCCATCACGACGTTGCTGGCCACACCGGACTGCTTACCGCTGGGTGCGCCAGGAGAACCGGAGTCCAGACAGTTCAAGCTGATGGTGCTTCTTGTGCATTTGGACGCAGCAACTGTGGGTACGTCGATGTGGCTGCATCCACTGCCGCCCACCGCTTTCTGTGAAACCTCATTCCTGTCCATGACATTGAGAATATCAAATTTTTACCTCCAATTATCTTAGGAGAAAACCAATCAGAGAGAGAGGGAAGAAGGAAAGAAAAAAAACAGAGAGAGAGAGAGAGAAAGGAGAGATGAACAGAGGGAGGGGTGGACGTGACTTCTTTGCATATACTTTCACTAGTCATTGTGTCAGAGATGCTCAAGCAACAAACTAATTGAGCCCTTTGACTGCGTCAAATGTCATTAAACTATTAGCTTATGCTGATCCCAATTCACTTCAAGTAAATTTCCACCCGAGGCCTCTCCGTCATGACCTAAAGCTTGAATTTCCTCAAGTAGCTCTATCCAAATAATCACACGGAAATAGATCCTGAGAACATGTTCTCAATCACGGGATAGTCCAACATCAAAAGTTTAATTACCACGTGTTAATGAAAACTCAAATTATGTCATATTGTCTAGAAGGTGTTTTCAATGACAACATCTTTGAATTGATGTCACTCTTCCTTCGTGTTTAGCGCACCCTAGTGGCCACGCAGAGGGAGCACTGTGATGCTGATACAACAGAGGCGTCAAAGACTCGTGGTCAGAAACAGAAACAGTTTGTGTTAGTTTAGAGGTGCAGATGAAATAATATGGACTGTGGGCAAACAGTTGGATCTGAGTTCATTGGAAATCCAAACAACAATAAACTGTAGTACTAGTTTGGTACTGTTCCTTCTTGGTCTTGTGCAACATCATCATGACGATAAAAACACCATAAAAAGCACCGTGAGGGTAATTAATCAGCAATTCATAAAGCATTTCATAAACCAAAATACATTTAGAGTCAGCTACTGCATAGTCCATGCACATACCACCTGTAACATGAGTCATCATCATCATACTAATGTGCTGCACACACTGATGCACACTTCAATAACTCTGCAAGGATTTGCAGAGAGTACAGAGTAACTGTATTTCCATTAGTATTAACAAAGAAATTACATTCACTGATAGGAGACATTCTGAATACGTTTGTGCCCACGGCCAAACTACAGAGCTACTGATCATTATGCCCACATGCTGGAGATACAGGTGCTCTGTCACTGGAGAACATATTACAGTAAGTAGCTAGCCCATTTTCTTTGATCTAGTTTTGGTTGAGTCTAATTTTGGTCATATGTGAAGGTTAGTTTTGTTTTACACACAAATACTCACACAGGCATAGAAGATACAGTTATCAGTAGCAAAATGTCTATATACCTGGTGCAGCTCACTGAATTTAAAAACTGTATCATCCCTGCTACACACTAACATCTATAAATCCAATAACAATTCTGAGC
Source organism: Sandelia bainsii (assembly GCA_032362345.1). Classification (NCBI taxonomy): domain Eukaryota; kingdom Metazoa; phylum Chordata; class Actinopteri; order Anabantiformes; family Anabantidae; genus Sandelia; species Sandelia bainsii. Next base: position 9,157,123 of record JAUMHL010000010.1, read on the forward strand.
TCAGTATCAGTATCTTTCTGCAAATTCCTGTCAGTAAATCCTGTAAAATGTTTACATTGCTCTTACATTTTATTTTTGCCACATTATCACGGACTAATGTTGGAAATGTACTATATATGGCAATAAAAGAACTGCAGACATGGAAAGTAGTGATGGTGTGAGTGACCCAGAAACATGTTGTTACACAGGAGCAGAACCCACCTCCTAATAGGGTTTCACCATTAATCAAAATGAAAAGTGTTAACCTATATAGGGAAGATTAAGTGATGACCTTATTGGTGTGGAGCACCAGACAAATATCTTGAACTAGTAAAAATTGAGAGGAAAACCAGAAATCACATGATCTTTTCCACAGTAACAAATTTCAGCAGCATTTCTTAACAGCTTTTTATATTTCAGTGGGTGGCAATACCACCTCTATTTGCATTGGCAACTTTAGGAGCTCCAGGAATTTAAATTCAACTTATTTCTATTTATTTGAACATGAAAAACTCACAGGTTGTTGATCTGGTGACTCAGCCACCATTATTATTAAAATATGCTATAAGTTTCTGGGATCCTTGTGAACGACAAAATACATCTTGGTTGCACTTCAATCGCTTCGAGAGGTACCTTTTCTTTTCTGAGTGATTTTATCAACACTGAGCTTTGTCACGGCTCAAAATGAAAAATGTAAATTACATTTACACTTACTGTTCCTATAAAAGGTATTAAGGAGTTTGAGGGTTTTTCCATTCTACTGTACAATGTTAAGTACTTGGAAATGTTCTTGTGGCCTTCCTCTGACTTTTAAGTGTCTTTTAGTTTGTGGTTTAGATTGGACAAGGCAGATCCAGTCATCATCACTGTTTAAACATAATTCAGGTACATCAAACTTAACTTCCTTTATACACAATACAGCTGAATTGTGGATAATTTAGTTATACCCTGTGTTTCCAATCAATTTCACTACTGGTGTTGAAACTGAAAATCATCAACAGAAACATCAAAATCTGTTTGTTTTAGCACTTTATTGTGTATCTGTACAAAAAAATAGCAAATAAAATAAACACTTGTTTTGTGAAACATGTTTGGCCAGTTCCATAGAGGTAAGATAATCCCATGCCTCTTTTCATATATTGCTCAGTTTGTGTCTTGGGCAAGGGTTCAATAAATAGGTACATTTGTGAAATGTTTCACTTGAGGAATAAAAATGTGTCCACCGTTGTTGTGAGGATCTTTACCTTGTCAAGATACACAAAATACACTGGTTCAAGTTCTAATGAAGAAAGAGAGAGAAAGAGAATCTAAAAACAAAAACTCCTAAAAGAGAAAGAAAATAATTTTTTGTTCAGCAGCTTACTCAAATTCACATTTTCAACATCACAATTTGGTGCAAAATGTTAAAAAAGGTGCAATCAAATAAAAATCTGATGCATACACCCAGTTCCCTTTCCACAAGGTTGATCCATTAACTGTACAGTGGCTGACTGTTCAAAATCAATTCTCTATCTACACATCTATGGACTCTGCACCACTACAATGTTTTTTAAAAACAGCATTTTGTGTTTTAAATATAAAATGTGTTTTTGCCTTGTGGCAAAGACATGTTTCCATCAAAATGCAGCCTAATCTGGCTCAAACTCTGCTCCAGTTCTGATCACAATCGCACTTTTATTCTTATTCACATTCAATTCTGGTTCGTCCTTCAACACTGCCCAGTCCCACCTCCTCAATCACTCTGTAACAATAGCAGCAGGAGCTGGACCCAGCGTCCGTTCAGCACAAGCCGGAGGAATGACGATTAATGGTCTGTGACAGATTCACAGTTCACCACAGCTCATACTGTCCCCTAGAATTGAGACAGACAACGGTCGTGGTCTCGGCTTTAGAGAAGAGCCGTTGGGTCTCAGTTGGGTTTGAGGTTTTCAGGTGTGAGGTGGTGGTGACTGTGCTAATCTATGAGTTGCTGGCAGCATTCTCATTGCTAGGTGAGCTGGGGGAGGAAGAGGAGGAGGAGGAGGGAGAGAAGTTCATTCCTGATAACCCTGGTGGGTCTGTGGCTGTGTTCTGTCCGCTAAGACTCTTCCTGCACACAGGACACGTATCGTGCTGCAGGAAACAAGGAGGACAAGTTGTTAGTCTGTTCACTATCAGTACATGAACCAATTCATTGTTGTTTTGTTATGGTAAATCGATGGTCTCCAAATATCCAAAACAGATGCAGCATAAATGTTTTAATCAGCCCCATGTCTGAATCATTCAATACCAAGTATGTTCCAATAAAATCCATAGTCCCAATCTAATATTTACTAATATATTCTAATATAAACAACGTAGTTAAACTGCACTAAGTACACTTGCAGAAGACCCTCTAGTCACATGTGATTGACACTTAAAAGTAGCCAGACCTCTGAACCCCTTTGTAGATTTGCTCTGCAGTCCACATACATCTAGTTACAGCTGTTTCCCCAGAAAGCACAACAACTGACCAATCAGGGCTTAGTGGGCAAAAATTAGCAGAATGAATGAAATAAAAAAAACATTATTCAGCCTAAATATCAGTCTGGCTGTACAGCAGAAAGAAATTCAACCTGCATACAAGCTTTCCCTTAGTGGTTTTCTAATGTTATTGTTTTAAACAGTGTAATTTCTGATAAATTTTCTATACTCCCAGAACAAAAATGTTAAAATTCAAATATACTTTATTAACCTACATCAACACTTCTGAATTTTATTTTTTTATTTTTTTAACCTAACGCAGCACTGCTTTTCTTTTTGCTCAGTGCTACATTTACTATCAATACACTTCACTGAAACTGCCTGCTGCTGTCTGTCATTTTGCAGTTCACCTGCTTATTGTTTGTATGTGAAGAATGTATGTTAAATGTTTTAACAAGTTATGATAAAGAATTATTGGAAACAAATCTATCGTTACTGTGTACAGTTTGGTATAGCTGATAACAATTATATGCTGTGATCAATGTCTGATCTCTCAGATCTTGCAGATCTGCAGATAGACGTACGTACCTGTTCCAGCCATGGTACTATACAGTCATTGTGAAACAAATGATTGCATGGCAGTTGCCTAACGCTTTCCTCAACACCATAGTCTTCTTTGCACACAGGACACTCTAAACCAGCACCTGCACAAAAAGAAAAGGACATATTGTCTGCCGTTGTGTTTGTGTGTGAGTCTAACAGGTATCAATGCATGGAGTGCATCTAGCACTTCACTACCACTAACAACATGATTAAAAATTACAATAGAAGTACTACACATACAGCTCTGCAAAGAATTAAGAGACCACTACATGAAAGCTGTGATTGCAAATCAGGGTTATTCCACCAAATATTGATTTCTGAACACTTCCT